>UFQX01000598.1:303517-386860 GCA_900497675.1 Arapaima gigas | reverse complement strand
GGGGGGGGGGGGGGGGGGGGGGGGGGTGTGACACAGCAGCAGGAGGTCTCGCCACTGCTGCCGTGTTCTGCACCAGAGCACACAGTCCCACATTCCTAACTGCCTCTAGCGCCTACATTTGTGTGTGTGTGTGTGTGTGTGTGTGGGCGGGCGGGGGGGGTCTATTGAACCCATGTGCATTGTTTTCTTTACATTGCTCCCACAGGGCAGTCAGTGTAAACCGTTTCCAGGAGCTACTGTTACCAGGGTGGAGTTGCACTTCTTTTTTTTTTTTTTTTTCTTTTTTTTTTTAAACCCATGTATTTTTCTCTTTTAAACAGATCATATTTATTTTTTACACAAGCTTAATAACCCTAAACAAATCTTTTTTTAATACCATTACTCATAACAAAAGTGATTAAAAACTAAATGTTAGTGATAGATCTGTGCATAGATGCAGGCTGTTAACATCTCGACTTTTTACCTTTGCATTTCATATTATTGTGTATTAAAATGGACATGGTATTGTTAAAAACTCGTATGGTTGTCCACATGTGGACAGTGAATGTGACCCAGACACATGGAGCGCGACAGTGGTGGTTGCAATGTCAGAGGTGTCGGACACGAGTGTTTTCCCTGTGTGTGAGGTCAGCAGGGCTCGGTGTCCAGCGCCACCACGCTGTCTGTTGGTTGGCTGAGCACAGAGGCCCTGGGTTGTGCTGTTAACAGCTTGTACTTTGAACTGGTGCAGAGGGAGATGCTGAATGAATAGCAGACTGGCAGCAGGATGTGATAATGCGGGGGAGGGGCCCACAGTGGCCCAAGCGCTGAGCGGAGGCCTGTTCACCATGACTGAGCTTCAGGGTGTTTGTGTATAAGCTCATAACCAGGGTGTGTGGTTCAGTGTGGCCACAAAACCCTAATGTGGAATAAAGATAGAAAGAGAACGTAATTGCTGGAGTTTCTGTATGATTTAAGCACAGTGTTTTTACATTGTGAATCTATATTAGTAGCCATTTATAAAGTTGAAATGTACCTTTTTCCTCAAATTATCTGCAAAATATCCTTCTCTATCTATATATATATAAAAATGTGAAGCACAGTGCTGGTTCAGTTTCTTCAAAAGTGTTTTTTTTTTTTGCAGTTGAACAAGTTGTTTTGCACACAGTGGCCACAGCAAACTACTGAACATACTGTGTACGGGGTGTAAGTTCCTTATATGACTGGTGTTTTTGAGCCACGGAAAGTTCGCCCATTTTTCTCTAAATGAAAAGGCAAGACTGTTGAATGTTTAAACACAGAAAATTTTAATTCAAAACAAGCTGCTGTGGACACATTTTAAAATTAATTTTCAAAATGCACAAACAGTAACATGTTTGCAAGTTCTTTTTGCCCTCTTTCAGCATTTGTTTACTACAGTAAACTTTAATCTGGCACCGCAGGGACCAGACCGGTGGCAGAAAAGGTCTTTTGTTGGTAACTGAGACATCAATTGCATCCTGTTGACACCTTTCTCCAGTTTCTCAAGCAGCTTCAGTTTTCACTTGAACACCACGACATTCCTGTTGTGCTTTATGGCATCAGCCGTGGTGTTGCCACGACGAGGCTGCTGAATAACACTGCAGAACGCTGTCCTGGTGCCTGGAGACACAAGAGCAGAGTGGAAATGCAGAACAATGCTGTGAGAGTCCTCTAGCGGCTGCTCTTGGGATCAGCAACAAACTGTAAACACTAGTTACACACAGTTACTCACCTTACATTCCAAACAGCGCCCCTGTCCTGACTTGGCGGGTTCTTTGTCGGATTGAGTCTGTGCTGTATGCTCTGTTTTTATTCTGATTTTGGGTGACATGATGGTGCAACAGGTTGTGCTGGTGTCTCAGAACATGGATTCTAATCCAGTCTGAGTTTGGGGAGACTATCTTGGCTGTGTTCACGTGGGTTTCATTCCACAGTTCAAAGGTGTGTGCTTGAGGTGAATTAGCAATTGTGTGTTTGTGTGTGTGTGTGAGTGAGGGAGAGATTGCTCTGCCAAGCACTGGGGTTCCTTCCAAGCCCCCACCTTTGGGACAGAGGTCCTATGATGGAAATGCTGAACAAGTTGGATCACGAGCTTTTTTTTTTTTTTTTTTTGTCTGCTGTCTCCCCTATCTCTCTGTCCCCCAGTGTCCCAAACTCCTGTCCAGCAAGTCCTCNTCCCGCGCTTTTTTTTTTTTTTTTTTTGTCTGCTGTCTCCCCTATCTCTCTGTCCCCCAGTGTCCCAAACTCCTGTCCAGCAAGTCCTCACGGTGCTGGGTCTTCAGGGTACCGGTTTGGAGGCAGCGTCACGTCTGAGCTACAGCTGGCGGCCGAGTTTGCAGCCAAGGCAGTGCCAGGGCAGCAGGCTGACACTGCTGGAGGTGACAGCCCCAAGGTGAGTAACTGCACACCCCCCTCTTTACTCTCTCATAACACTCTGAGTAGTGGTAGGTGTAGTGGTCAGAGCTGTCAGTGTTCACTGAAACCAAGCTCCAAATCTCACTTCCTGTTGAACCATCCATAACTTGCTTTAGTAAAAATTAGCCAGCTGTACAAATGGGTAAAACATGATTAGCACTGAGAGGCACTTTGAGGGGAATCAGGAGTTGAAGGCAATTGCTGGACTCTTCAGGTATGTATAGTGGGTAATTGTAATGGCCAAGGAGCTTCACAAAGGGGCGCTGTGGTGCTCTCCCTGCTACAACAGGCTCTGGCGCTTTCAACAGGAAAAGGCTGTTTGTGACCAGTGGCCGTGTGGTCATTTAACTTTGTGCTTCTTGTGCAGGATGAGTCTAAACCCCCCTACTCGTACGCGCAGCTCATTGTCCAGGCCATCTCATCCGCCACTGACCGGCAGTTAACACTAAGTGGCATCTACGCCCACATCACCAAACACTACCCCTACTACCGAACGGCAGACAAGGGCTGGCAGGTGGGTCACACCCTTATTCGCTGCCAGGAAGTTGTGTGGGTGTCAGCGGCAACAGGACCGATTGAACAGTATCCACTCCTTTTTGAGTAAAGCCTGCATGTCTTTTTGTTGCCTTTGCAGAACTCGATCCGCCACAACCTGTCGCTGAACCGCTACTTCATCAAAGTGCCGCGTTCCCAGGAGGAGCCAGGAAAGGGCTCCTTCTGGAGGATCGATCCCTCGTCCGAGTCCAAGCTGGTGGAGCAGGCCTTCCGCAAGCGCCGCCAGAGGGGTGTGTCCTGCTTCCGCACACCCTTCGGGCCACTGTCCTCCAGGTACCCGAGCGTCTTCAGCCCGTCTCTTTGCACCTGAGCTCCTCTCGCTGCAGTCAGCCTCTATTTCGAGGTGTTTGGTTCACGAGACTGAACTGCAGCCAGAATTACCCTCGTCTCCAGCACCTTTATTGACTCAAGGTGTATCAGTGCTCAGCCCATCGTTTTGCCATTTGAAGCTCCTCTTAAGCACGTCGTGCTGCTGTGTCCTCAGCTTCTTCTCTTTTCTTTTCTCTTGCTGTCCATCTGTTGGGAAGAGCAAAGTAAGTGAGAACCCCCCCCCCCCCCGACCTGAAAGAAGCAGCACTGTCACTGTTAAAGGTGTGGAAGAGGACAGATCAGTTCACTGTGTGTGTGTGTGTGTGTGTGTGTGGGGTCACTCTGGGACATGCAGCGCTAACACTCTGTCCCACTGGCTTGCAGGAGCGCCCCAGCTTCCCCAACCCACCCTGGCCTGCTGTCGCCCAACTCGAGTGGCCTACAGACCCCCGAGTGTCTGTCCAGAGAGGGGTCCCCCCTCCCCCCTGACCATGAGGTGGGCTCCAAGCTGGCCTCGGTACCCGAGTACCGCTACACCCAGAGTGCTCCAGGTAGGCCCCCGTCAGACACTCTGAAGTCCAGCAGCAGAACCCACAGCATGCTGGAGCCCATTACACCCCCCCCCCCCCCCCCCCCCCCCAGGAAAACTCANCCCCCGTCTGCTGGGGCCCATTACCCCCCCCCCCCCCCCCTCTGCCGTTGTAGGGTCCCCTGTGAGTGCTCAGCCTGTCATCGTTGCCGTGCCACCGCAGTCGTCCATGTTGGCTGCCAAGCCTCTGGCTTATGTGCCTGCCTCCCTCATCACCCCCCCACGACCCCCAGGTCACTCCCTTCACGGGGTCCAGCAGGCACCTGCTGTTGCCATGGTGCGGGTGGTGACTGCACCTGTGGGCTCCCCAAACGGCTACATTGTAGGGCACACCAAGCCCCCTGGGGAGGAGCTGCTGGAGCACAAAGGTATGTGGACAGCAGCCTCACTGCTGCACTGTCAGTTCACGCATCCATCTGCTCTACACTATTTCTTGCCCAAGTGCCACAGCTCCCATAAAACCCATAATAAATGTGCAGCAGGAGACCCGAGTTCCTATTAAATAAAAGGAAACACTGAATGTGTCACGTGGGCTCTTGGGCAGGTGGTGGTGTGGTTCATTTGACTGCACGTCCACATCTGTCCTAACTTGAGGGGGAACATTTGTAAGAAAATAAGCATGAAACCTAAACGGGGACCCCCTGACGGACGAGAGTCTAAAGGTGCCGTCTAACACTCAGGTGCCGGGGAGGAGAAGCCACCGTTGAGCCACAGCTCCCTCTGCACTCCCAGCCGTGTCATTCAGGCCACGAGCAGCGGACAGCCCACCTTCTCTGTAGTGCAGCCGGCGCCCCCTCTGCTGGGTCAGCACCAGCTGCCCGTCCGCCCCGTCGCCCAGAATGGCAAACACGCCCTTCCCGTCACAAGCAGCTCCAGCGCCGCCTATGGTGAGACCCTCGGTTTTGACGCACACTTAAAGTAATATAAGGGATATAAAGCGACATGGAAATAAGGAAGATGTTTAAACGGCAGTTACCTGATCTTCTCAATGTTAATGTTGCTTCTCCCTGTGTTGTTAGCGATGACCAACCCACTTCAGATGTTGGCAGCTCAGGCCTCTACCTCCTCCCCGGTCACGGTGAACAGGCCACCCAGCACAGAGGCTGAGCGGAAGGCTGCTGGGCCCTGCGAGCCGGAGGTGAAGCGGCCCAAGATGGAGGAGCAGCAGCAGCAGGAGGGGGAGGGGGGCACGGCTCCTGCTCCTCAGCCCGTCATCGTAACAGCGACTCCACAGGCCCAGGAAACTGCTGAGTAGAGGAGACCAGGAAGCAGCGTTGGAGCAGAACTTCAGTGTGTTTCAAGCCAGGTGCCAAACAAAGTTACTGAGTTTTTACAGAGCAAACAGCAGTTGGTTACATGCAGTCTATTGTATGATTGAGTAAAGCTGATAAGTAACAAGTTTCTTTTAACCCTTTAAGTGGAGATGTCACTGCAGGTGTTTGCTACTGTTTGGCTTACCTGAAGGATAACGCTTTAAAAAAAAAAAAAAAAAAAAAGTCCTCCGTGCTGGGAAAGGAACACGCTACCTGCGGGAGGAATTATGAGTAGTTGTGTTGCACCCATTGGGACCCATTATGTTTAGCTTTAATTGTGGGTCAGGTGGGACCAAAAACTACTATCCATTATCTACACACTCGCCTTGGGTTATGACAGCATTATATATTGGACGGAAAACCTAAGTCTCAATTTCTTAAACTATTTTGAATAATATATTTTTTTACTTTCATAAGTACTTTCTTAATTGATCAGATTGTTACAGGTAATGATGGTTGAGCTGCTCTTTTCAAAAATGGAAGCTATTGATATTTTGCTGTTATAGACCTTTATGATACAATTGAAATAAAATGTTATGCATTTTAAAATCACAGTTTGTGATTTAACAAGCGAAAATCTTTGTTGAATGTAAAATGCTTATTTAATGGTTTGTGACGTTCCGACGGTCATTTTTACATTTTTTTTTCCTTACACATTTTTACATTTTTTTTCCCTTGACACAAGTGTAGATTTTAAAGGGTCTGGTGGAATGTATGATCAACTGAGGGACTAAAGTGAAAGATGACGTGCTGGATGCTGAATTATCCACGTGCACATTAAGTACAGGAGCAGGGAGGGGTCTGACTCACCTGACCGCAGCCACGTCTCCACTCGGCTGGCCGCCCCTCCACCTCGCTCTTCTCAAACTGCGTACTTCAATGTCGGTGTGCAACTTGGGCTTTTCATTTTCTTGATTTAATAAACTTTTCATTTTTGTTACTAAGATCAGAAGAGTCCTTTGACTGGTGTTTTCTGACTTCAAGTTCGCTGCTGTTTTGCTGGTACCGGCTGAACGGGGGAAGTCAGGACATCACCTTACTCTGCTACAGCCACAGGAACAGAGTAATCGCGCTGTTGTACTGCTTCTCACCTTCCAGTGTCAGAGTGACAACAGTTCAGGTTTAACTTCATCTGGTCCTGGAAGCGCTGCACACACCACACGTTCCCAACCATCAGTAAAATGCCTTGCCACACGGTCGGTTTGGAAATGACCGTCTTACATTTCTGCACAACAGGAACCGCAGGTCACAGCTCACCAATGAAAAGTAACATCTTTTCACACCATCTAATAAACAAGCCATAACTGACCTGAAAGGAATCGAGGGAATATAAAAAATACTTTGTGAAAATAAACATCCTGCTTTGATTAGACATTTTAGATAGTTTCTCTGTGAAAGCCGCTGTTCAGAAAGTAGCAGGAAACTCCCAACAGCCGTGAATGAAGTGCAGCTGAATCCGTTTTACTTGCACAATATTAATGACGGTTTCACTGTGGTGACACTGCAGTACTTTATGTGGGCTGTGATGAAGGAGCTGGCTTTGCTGCGCAGACGCACTGTAGGGGGACTGTGGGATGTTTTCAGTAGAGACCGATACTCTCACCACATACAAATTTACCTGCTTCTGGAACTAAAACACAGCATACGCTGAAAAAAATACTTCCAGTGTTACTCAATATATTAGCCATTAACGGATACTTATAATGCAGACCGATACATTCTGTACAGCAATCCAATTTGAAAGAAAAGTGCTATAAAAGTAAAAAATATTTTGCTGTTACTGACCTTAAAGGTTATGAGTTCAAATCCCTGCTGGACCATCAATCTTCTCAACTGCAGTGCAGTCGTACCCTGAGATACTCATTCAGGTTATGAGAATTCAACTCTACAAGAAGTTTTATGAAATGCCCTCACTTTGACTTGCACTTCTTTGCATCTATGAGGACTGAATTTGGATTTCACACCCAACAGCACTGCCACATACAACTCATTTTAACTATTTAAGTAGCTGTATACATTTAAATAAGATTTGTTGGGATAAATGGGCGGTTCTGGTGGATTCCCTGCCTGCTGCTCTCTGTACACTAATTCTCTTGCACAGTTTTTTAAAAATGAACAGAAGTTCACCTTCAGCCACTGGCTACAACTGGTCATTATAAAATCAGCTGATTTTCTTCAAAACAGGTTTGTTTTGAAGGAGTCTTTAAAGGTAAAGTTAATGACATGTCAAAATGTATCTTGTCACTGGGTGTCATTTCCAAACAGACACTATTGTGCTGTCATGAATGGCATGATAAGCTGTAATAGGAGCTACCACGAGCACATCTCCATATATGAAATCTCTGCTGAAGAGCTGCTCTCTTGCTGACAGGTGACATTTTCATTGTGGGGGGCCTAACCTTATCTGAACCTGCAAAGTCATAAACTGTCAAACCTTGAATAATGTCACCTACTGAAGTCTCTTAGCAGCCACTGTGATAAATTCTGTAGATAGAGCAGATGGAAGACTGAGCCGGGAAAGAAATACTGCCCACGCGTTGTACGTTTTGCGCCAATCCGACCCCCGCGTTAGACGTCGTGTCCGTGAAGGATGAAGTGGCTGCCACTGTGGTGCTGCTTTTGATTTGTGGTCTGATCGCATCTCAACAGGTTCTGGCTGATGTCGAGCGGTACGCTCACATTCCCAGCCCCTCCCTGTGGCTCACAGCTTCCTTATCTCTGTTGCCCAGGCAACAGTCCTCCAAGGATTTCCATACACAGTTACATAGCCATTGGATATCAGACCTTCTGAGACCTTCTCAGATAAGGCTAAATAGCGCAGCCCTTTCAGGCCTGGAAAACTGCAGTGTTCCACTGACAGTTATTGAATTTGTGGCTGTCAGTCTATGCTTGCCATGAAGAACAGACCTTCTGAGCTGATTTCTCATCATCACATCCATCAGTGTTGAAGGAACTGCCACACTCTGCTCTTTTCATGAGAAAACAGGGTCTCAATGACCTGCGCCATTACATCACGGTAATTGATAAAGAGCTATTTCCCCATCCGTCTGACAGACATTGGAATCTCATGTTACTTCCAACGCAACTGACACGCTCAGTTGTCTGCGTCACAACTGAGTTACAATTTCTGGGGGGGCAGAACACAAACTGTGTGTTTGAAACCTTATCCAACAAATAAAACCCTCAGCAAAGGTGACTACACTACAATCACCGCGAACGCCAACGCTCTAAATTTCTCACGTGTGTTTAAGTGGACGGTCCGGCCTGGAGCGACACAGCAATCCTATGGTAGGATCCGTCGGCTGAAAAATCACTCACAAGCCACAAACTCATAAACACAAAACATAAACCGCATTCAGTAAACATATTACCAATAATTTCAATCACAATTACCTTAATAAAACAGACTCACCAAATACAGGTAACCGTTCGTGTATGACTTTTTGCGTGTAGGACTGAAGTTATTTAACAGCCTTTGTTAACCAAACCAACCAAACACTCAGCTCATTTTCCCATTTTCCAGTAGGAAGAGCCGGGGGGGGGGGGGGGGGGGCCATTTTTTTTTTTNGCCAAAAGATGGTTTCTAGCTCTCCAGTGTCCCTTCGGTGCTCCGGGGGGGGGGGGGGGGGGGGGTCCAATTTATTTATTTAACCAACTAACAAACCCAAACGGTTAACGGACACTCTAGAATATTCCACTCACTTAATGTGATACTTTTACACTCACGCCCAGTGTGGGGTTGTGTTGCACCACAGGGACTGTGGAGAAAGTTGACCTGGCAGAAAAGAAACTACCCTTCCAAACCTCACACACACATTTCTTTGTCTTTTTTTATGAGACAAACTCAGCCAGCAAAGCCAACAAAACAAACAAAAATATCCCCACCTTTTGGGGTTGTTTTAACTACCCTCTCAAACACAAACACCCCAGTCCGCCTCGGCTCACTCGCTGCGTTAAAACCCAGGACTCAAACCCACTCCAGCAGTTGCTCGACATTTACAAGAAAAACTATTACAACAGACCTTTACGATTATGTACAGTACGTTAATTCCTCAGCATCCAAATCTAATTCGTCCCTGAAAACGCATAGAACACCGAGCGTCGGAGAGGGGGACCTCTGGCCGGCAGCGTTCAACTCAACACGCTGTAACACGAAATCCGCCAAACCAGCACAATATCAACAAGACTGTGCTGCTCCTGCGTCTTGCAATATGGGAACAGGTATTTGAGCTTTTCATTTCCCCAGACAGCAAAAGACAGCCCTGAAACATAAAAGCCTTAAGATCAGACTCTCACAGACCCTGGTGAACAGAAGCAGAATTTGTTTTCAGAACTGTTACACTTGGTCTGGTTTTCTTTCTGTTCCACACATCGCAGATAAAGGACCGGGTTGACAGCAATAGAAACAAGCAAGTTTATGTCGTGAAAGGGAGGGTGACGCTATCAGACTGGGCTTCTGGTTCATCACTTCTACTTGTTCTGACGAACGATTTGACACTTACACTTTTTTGTTTAAAAGAAAAGCATCTTTCCACTCAGAGAAGGACGGCCAGGTGGTAACAAGTAGAGTCAAAAAAAAACCATTGTGTGAGTCAACACAAATTCATCTAAGACTGCAACATCTAGCAAAGCTGTTGCCTGGTACATTCCAGAAGACAGTTATGAGTTATGACACGTCCTCCAGAAGGAACCACTCAGTTACTCCAATGTTACCACCTTAGAAGCATGGCACCAAAGAGATGCTTGCAAATTCCATCAAAGTCTGACCTTTGGCCTTCACACGAGATTGAACCTTTGCCAGGGAGCCTCTGGCACTAACAGATGCTCTGCGAACTGAAGCGTGATCTAGACTTTGACAGTTGATGAAGAGCCCACTTCTTGGGCTCCCCCCACTATTTACCCCATAATAAGCAAGACCACAATTCATGCAACATTTCAGCAACCCATTAAAAAGCTGTAAAATATGAATCAACTTCAGACTCAGTGAATGGAGAAACAAGGGCAATATGACTACTCAAGTCAAACTCTGTGATGGGGGAGGTGGAATTGTGACCTGGGGATGCGGAATTGTGACCTGGGGATGCAGTCTTGAAGCAGGTGTCTTTCACAACCTCAGGCTTCAAAGCATGAATCAATAAAAGCTGACTTTCCCACTCTTTGCAGTTTGATGGCCAGTTCCAGCTCTTTCAGCCCAACTGCCATATTTGAGCCTTGCAGGCTCCACCTGTCATGCAGTCACAGGATCTATGCCATGAAGTTTATGGTGTCTGACAGCTTCCTTCACTACCAGCAGAATGCTAGCCTCTTCTAAGGCATCTCCTGGACTTGCTACATCAGATGGTGCAGATACTATACATTCTTCAATCAATGGGGCACAATGATGATATAAAATTCAGCCAAAGCAGTTGAGTCAACACAATTTAGATACTACGACAGAAGGTCAGAGAACACATTTATCTAAAATAACTCCATGTCCAAGCAAGCATATGAGCATAAACCAGGAAAGCAAAACCAAAAAACTCACACAGTGGGGAAGAACAAGAAGCACAACAACACGGACCCAAACTCTACGAGTCCAACACACCAAAGATGAGATCCTGGACGAGTCTAGTGTACAGCAGAATGTAATTGCCCACAGAACTTACAGAACATTATACTAGATTGTGGTTTGGACTCTTCTGCCAGTAACTGCTCTGAGAGTTTCAGTGGACCAAGGACAGTTTGCTCAAACACAGACCCAACCAGGGTAAAGCCAAGGGATTCCTGAAGGACCTCATGTAAAGCAAAGTCACCAAGGCATCCCCACACCCGAGTCTTTTCCCATTTAACAACTGGCAAAACATCTCCAGAGCTCCTAATGATCCTGAGTGAAATGCAGAAAAGGCATCAGGACTAACTGACAGTTGTGTTAAAACCTGAAAAACAGTTTACACTCAGCGCCTTGGTCAGCCGTACAGTTCAGGGGAAACCAAAGGTCAAACTGAACCTCATCATACTTTAGACACGTCTTTAGCAATAATTGAACGTGGAGGAATGGCTTCAGAAGAATGAGTAAAAGCACCGTAACAAACAAACACGCTCTTCAAGTTACAGGCTGATTTCCAGGAGCGCATTTATGCTCATGAGTAAGGAGGACATCTGTGACTATTTCAAAACTCATCTAACTTTTCTGGAAAGCCGGGATCAACAAGTAAACTGGCAGGGAGCAGCAGTGAGTGGATTTATGGAGTTATTTTTCTCCTCCGTACTCTTTAAATAATAATTAAAAATCAGCTTCAACGACTGTTTGTTGTACCGTTCCAACAATAGTTAAGGGCACAAGAGGTGGATAAGCACACTTTAAATCAAAGGAATAAAGCTGTCAAATTCTCTCCCACTTTAACTGAAAGAACATGTAAAGTTCAAGCTTTACTTACAGACCAGTGTTTTCCTTCTTCTCCTAAAAGAAAAACTTCTCCTGCCAACCTGAAGGCCTCATCTTCACAATTGGCAGCACTTGGTGATCGATGCCTCTGAGGCCCAACAGCAGGTGGGGTTGTGAGTCCCAGCAGGGGGTGGGGTGGGGTGAGGTGAGGTGAGGTTCCTGCTTGCTTGCCTGTCATACTCCCACAATTCAGTTCTCATAGTGCAGAAAAAATATTCTTAATTATTAAACCTATTTAAACACAATTTTTTTTTTTTGTCAGCTGTCAGTCAAGGAGGGATGAAACTCTTGTTTTAACTGCTAGTGACCTTAGCCAAAGACATTGTGGTTTTAAGGAGCGAAAGTTAAAACATTAAATAAAAAAATGTAAAAGTAACAAAATCAAGGAGGAAAAAAATGTAACATTGTCAAGGAGCCATGTCAACGTTTGCTCTGAAAAGAACAGCTTCTCTAAAAATGTGTTAGAAACTGAGTAAATGTAAGTCCTTACTACCCACCTGCAGAAAAAAATAGAGTATGATGAGGTTTAATGTAGTTTGAAATGTGGAAAAGAGGTACACGCTGACAGACTGGGACCCCCTGCCTCATGGGAAACAGCGACCCTCCACTGAGTAGTAGGTAGAAGTCACTTCTTTAACCGGTTTATTGTGTCTCAGAATTTTTGTTCATTTAAGCTTTATCTGGGTTTTTTTTTTTGCAGGATAACACGAGTACGTCAAGGGACGGCCGCATTATGGCGCTTTCGCCGACTGCGCCTCAGTGGTAAAGGTGACCTTGGGGCTATGGACAAATCGGGCAAAGGACTGAGTTTTGGTCACAGCCGTGTTTGTAGAAAATGACTGAACATTTTGTCTTGCGGCTTCAGTATTTCATTCTGAACTGCTGTCATACCTTTGTTATCCCATAAACCGGCACACTTCTGTACCGCACAAACTTTAACATCTTATTGGCTAAATAAAGAACACAACTACATTACGTTAAGTTGCTAACATATGACAAACAAATGCTGTATGTAAACCTGCCACTGAAAATATTTAAAATGGTGCCAATTTTCGGCATTTTAATCAGATTTGGTCCAAAAACATTTTCTTGACTGTAAAAGCAAAGCTCTACCATAGATCTTTCCTATCGAGCAGGTGGCACTTCAACACTCTTCTCATATAAAACGGTTCTTTCAAAATGACCTCGTATATAAACCGGTCGGGAAGGGTAAATATAAATGTACTGAGTTACACTGGCGCCCTCTTGTGGTCATCCTGTATTCTGTCTTTTGCTTGACTGCTCGATCCTGCAGAGAAGAAATATACCGGAGGGTATGAAAACTCACCAGTGTTCCGTGTGGGTTTGTCATTTTACACCGTGAACTACCTCCTGTCAGGGTGCACAGAAGTAATTTCGCTTTTCCTCACTGCTGCCTACAGTGGGGGCGAAGGCAGCATGACTGCAAACTCCTACGTGCGACAGTGAGCCGACTTGTAGAAGCAGATGCTGTACGGAGGACATCTGATCCAAGTTTTCACCGCTGTGTGCTTCCCTGCTTGTGGCTTTGTAACTATTTTCACAATGGCGATGCATCAAAAAACAGCCCGAGGAGTCCTCATTTTTTCCAGCGCTTCCCCCTCAAAAATAGGTTTTTCTGAACTAACAAATCACGCAAACCATTACAGACACAAAAAAGGTTCACATTTTTTATATCCAGGTCAGGTAATGATTATTGCTTTATTATAAAGCTGAATTTCAACTGTAAATTGTATTTTTCTACAGAACAATTGAGACAAATCAGATTTAAAATTACCCATGAAGGTACATGTATATGCCAATATATCCATGTCATATATAGACACATACATATATCATATATGCTTTACAAGGGAGTGTACAAACATTTTTTCCGATCGAAACTCTGAATGGTTAATAAGGAAGGAGTACATTCAATACAGCAAATGTAAACACGCTACCGATAAAAACCCAACAGAAGAGACAAACATCTGCTGCTTCTGAAACGTTCTACAAAAAGCTGCTTCGACTCATTTTGGAGTTAATGGCCACTCAGTCAATCGGCTTATTAATCGATCAGTTTGTTTATTAAACTTTATCAATTGCATAACAAACGGAGCGTTTGTTAGCCCAGAAGAGGTGAAGCATAGCCAGAAACAAGGGGGAATTAGCATTTGTCAAGTGCTAAAGCAGCAGATTTTGGAAAGCCATTTATAAAAGTTACATCTACATCTCCATGTAAAACGTTCAGTGTGCTTAACACCCATAGTGGGCTTTAATCTTACTAACAAAGACAGGAGTTGTGTACTGCAGCATTTGCACTCGGTTTCCAGTAGTAGTGCTCATCATTGCCAGCAGTTAGGAGTCAGTAAAGGTAGATAACCAGCAACATTGCATTTTCTTACAACTGCAAACTGACCTCTCTCTTTGCCCCAAACAATCGTATGAAAGAATTTCCTGAGTGTGTTAACTGCTTACATCACAATACCACAACACAGACAGTAGTAAGGTTCACTGCTGGAACTTACCCATCTGGTCATTATTTTATTATTATTATTATTATTATTATTATAATATTACTGTAACGCTGCTGATATGCAAATAATGTGTTTTTTTTAACACAGCACCTGTTTTTTTTTTTGTATGTAAGTCGTCCTCATAACATGAGGGTGAAAAAGTACATACAAGGGCTACCTTGAAAAGGATTTTAAAGAGGTTGTCAAAGTTTCCAGCAAATACCAATGAACTGCTGGTATGTGTAGTATGTGTGTACGACCGTGGTCTTGGAGAGGTCCAATCTTAGGACTTCCTTCTCCCCAGAGATGAGCTTTCTCTACACCATCCGTGGTGCCGCTCAGCAGGAAGATGTGCTGATTTTCTCGGACACCTCTGGATCCGACTTCGCCACGAGGAAGCGCAGCCTCCCGCCACCCAGTCGGATGAGGTCCACCGCACTGAGGGGACAGAGACGATGCCATCAGTGGACGCTTCTTTTCCGCGTTATCAGCAGAGCCTATTGACTGGAGACCGGGACTGAGCCCCCTTGTCTCACAACACAGGAAACAGTATTGATTTCTGCCTTCTAACCCCCTCTGAAAGCCCACTCTCCTGATTTCTGACAGGACAAACATAGCGTCACCGTGCTCCTCAGCCCCGAGCGGCAGGGGCTGTTCGAGGACAATCGCTGACCTCTGGTAGTCAGCTCCGATGAGGCTGGTGCCATTCACAGCCAGGATGCGGTCTCCTATACGCAGACGCCCGTCAGACGCCGCTGGCCCGTCCGGGATGAGAGTGCGGATGTAGATGCCGGGGGATTTGAGGGGGGTGTGCTGAATGGGAGACAGAAGGAGGTTGCCCACCTTTTCACCTGAGCAGCTACCAAGTTAAGAGTAACACAGCCATCCACGAGATCCCATTAACACTAACAGTTCAGAAATAGAAAGGGCACTTGGCACACACTTCCTTATTAAACAGGTTACATGTTCTCATGTTGTAGCTGGAGTTCTGCTCATTGCCAGCAGTTGGCAGAGGAGGCTGCCGCTCAAGTGCCACAACGTGACTGTTACCCATTTCACGTTACACTCGTGTTTGTCATCCCCGCCTCCTTTAGTTCTGGGGGGGGGGGGGGGGGGGGGGTTTTTTTTTTTTGCTTAAAGGNCCCCCCCCCCCCTTTTTTTTGGGGGGGGGGGGGGGGGGGGGTAGTTGTTATGTCTAGCTTACAGGAGATTTACCCTGTTGTGTCTCCCTGGATTGCCAAGGTCAGAGGTCATCATTTTTTGGGGACTATTGAATGCATGTTGGTTATTAAATCTCAGACCAAAATATGTTTATCTGGGGGAAAAAAAACATCTCAGATTCTCTTGACACGTCTAGAGCTACGACCTTAACGCTCCCCTGTTCTAAAGCCCTAAGGCGCCAGCACAGTCATCACACTCACCAGTCCGTCGATCAGCCCCATCCCCAGTCCAAAGGGTCCTTTGTCCAGTTCCACTACAAACACGCAATAGAAATGGTCAGCGGCTGAGCTGTGACTGGAGGAGACTGGGAAAGGAAAGTGAAGGCCACCTTTGGTGCCTGCAGGGGGACACAGACACAGAGGGCCGTGGTTGTTTCCCGCCATCTCCCACCACCTCCAGCTGCCTCCTCTACTCACCTGACTTACCTTTAGCAGCAATTTTCTAGCCCGCTTTTATGTGCAGACATGACTAACATTAACAACTGGCAAACCGGAAATATTAACATCTAATTAAGCGATCAGCTCCGCGGATTTTGGTGTGAAGGTGAAGAAATGAGAAAGAAAATGAATCACAGGGCACAGAGCCCCTTTTCTGTTAAACAGAGATTTCTGAAAACACTTATGCGGTTTGTCCCCACACGCCAAACATGAAACATGACCACACGTCAATACCAGTCACGGTGTACAGCTGAAAGGAAAGAGCTCGCAGGAAGCAAGGGACCACCAGAGGTGTAAAGCGTCCTGAAAGTGTTTCACCTCCGTGCTCTGTCTGTCTCCATCCATCACCATGCTTCCATGGCAACACGCAGCGGAACGGAGCTGAGAGCACCAAGGGAAGGTGACCTCGGCCGTCAAGCCCCTTCTCATCCAAAGGCTCCCGTGTGCCTCCCTTAACAAGCCCTTCTCGTGATGAAAATGAGGGATCGTTTCACGCGGCAGGCGGGAGGATTTCCTGGAGCTGGGACGGGTTTTTTAAATGAGTGAAGTCACTGAGTGTTAAATAAAAACGGAAGCAGAGCTGATGTTGACTGACTGTTCTGCACCTTGCGCATGAAGAAAAGCTGTTTTGCATGCCGCTTTGAACAGGTGCTTATGCTACGATTTCACATCTTAACTGGAATCTAGAGGAATCCACAAAACAATAAACACTTTGAGTACTGGTAGAAGTAAACATAACTGTTTCAACCAATTCCTTGTTCACACTGAATTTGAAACACTGGTAGATGTCAGTATGGTATTTTCTGTAAGTACTGTCAAAACCGACCTTCCAGTTCATTGGCGGTGAAGCCGTTGGGTGGGGTCCTGCTGTTGCCGTTGACCTGTATGTGTTCTGGAAGCCCGTCGTCTGGGTACAGCGGCGTGTTGGGTGGGGTCAGAAGGCAGGAGGAGTCGAGCGGCTGTATGCCCTGGCGCGGCCCACCATTGCGCCTCAGGTTGTGGTGCATCTGTTGCAGCTTCTCACGCAGGCGCTCCTCAGTCCCATGTCCCTCCCTAGCATCCGCACTGTGGCTGGGAACCATGGACCCCTTGCTGTCTGCCTCACCATCCCCATGGCAGGCTGCTGGCCTGGGGCTGCATTGGGGCTGTGGAGGTTCCCTCTGGAGAGACCCGACATGGAGCAGAGCCCCCCTGAAAGCCTCATTCACATCAATTCATATTTACATCTCAGTGACTGCATGCAAATGAGGGCATCTAAGGCAATATGATTTCTGATCAATTCAATTTTGCAACGACTCCGATAATCTCAGACACAGGTTCCGTTTTTTGAAGGAGTGAGTTTTAACATTACAATCAGTGGGGCTGTTCTGTACCTTGATGGAATGAGAGATGCTGAATAAATATAAAATTCAGTGTACATCTGCTTTGTCATGCGATAGTAAGAAGATGTGACATCAAACATAATAAACATCAGTGTGAAGTTTCCCTGTTATAAACAGACCAAACAAAGCAGCTCAGTTTCTACATAAGATGTAAAATAGGGCCAAGATAGATAGCACAATCCAAATTGCTTAATTAAACGGTTTAAATCCATAATAAGCTTAGGAATGATTTTCATGTCTAACAATTTGCTTGGGCCCAGAGCTGAAGGTTTCTTTTATAGGTTGGATTATAACCACCACTAAACCGCTACAGCTGCTTGAAGCACACGGTCAGGATTACAGCAGATGAGCGGTATTTAAATGATCTAACTTCCCAATGAGACTGGCGACTGGCAAAGAAGCAGAGATTCAAATCTCGTCACCAAATAGCGTTTTGCTGTCAAAGGAAAAGAAAATTGGGAAATTGAAAACCAAATAGGAAATCTGATTTGTGGCAGGTGTCTCCGTCCAAATTTACAGCTTCTACAGCTGGTATTGATTTAATTCCGGTTGCCTCCCGGATGCTCAGTTTCTCCAACTATTCAGTACAAAAAGGTTACCCTGATATAAGGTTACATCCAAGTTTCTGTTTCACGGAAATAATTTCTAAGATTGCTTTTGGATGAACACTTTTTCATGCTGTGCTTTAAAATACAATTTTTGGTGGCAAAGAACATCCTGTCACATGTCTGCAAGAAATGAAGGTGCACAAGGAAGCTCTGCGGTTACCTGGACGTCCTGCCAGTCGGCGTTGCCATTGGTGGAGGGTGACTTGGTCTTCAGGCCCCACAAAAAGTGGCGCACGTAGAGTAGCTGCCTGTAAATGTTCTCATCGACGGCATCACACTCAAGATCCACCTTAAAACCGCTGCTGGGCAGTACGATGGGTGGGTGGTTCTCAAAGCTTTCCAGTAGGTCCACTGAAAAGCAGCACGGAAGGGTTACCTGGTGCCATCGCATTCATTTACCAGCCCCCCCCCCCCCCAGCAAATCACAGCTGAGTTCACTTTTCAGTCCTGCCAGGTGACTCTGTGCTTCCCACCTCATTTCCAGCTGCTCAATGTCAGCCACATCAGCCCAAATCTATAAATCAGTGCTACATGTGAAAACAAAACTGGGCTCCTGCCATACCCTAAATTCTGACTTTCAAAGCTGTGGTAGCAAATTGACGAGGATTTCTTGTTACCTTTATCGGTACCATTAGAAAGTGACCTATGCACAAAATAAATGACCCCCCCCATTTTAAAAGAAGGTAAATACTGGGCAAGGCATGGCTGAGGAGGAGTCTGGAGGAATACGGTCCTTCACCTGTTCTGTAGATGTGCGTCTCCTCTTCAATACTGGGCTGCCACATGGTCACGGGGCCAGTGCCGGCAACCAGCTGGTACTGGGACAGGATGCGGTGCAGTTGTACGGGCTTCAGCGCGGGGTACTCCATTGACAGCGACTTCCAACTCGACTGTGAACGCACCGAAGCAGAGCAGACACCGCGAATCCCACATTAATCTTTACAGTCAGTCTCCGTGGACTGGTGCCATGTCACCCCCCCCCCCAAGGGAGCAGTGATGCTCCAGTCACAGCATCACCTTTATCATTCAGAGCGCATTTTCCCACCTTGTTTCCTTATGTGCAAAAAAAGCAATTAGCAAAGGCAGGCTGCTGCACCTCCATGCGTGTCTCTATTAATATAAATGACACCCCAGGTACGAGGCTCAGAAAGTAGGACACAATGCATCAAATATGCAGAGATATAAGTAAGAATTATAAGACTTGGATGCAGTAGAATGGTGGCAATCATTCTTCAGAAACAATGTAAACACAAAAGAAATGGCATTGACATGCTGCGAATTGTTCAATCCGTGCCACATACCAGAGCGCACGTGCGCATCTGTCACTGAGTATAACTGGTAGCACAGGATGATTTTCAGCGGAAACAACAACATTGAAATAAATATCGACTTGACAGCACACTGCAATTCCTTGGCAGCACAGCACGAAGCCACACGTAAACTTGACATTGCGGTGAATATGAGCATCACCAGGTTGATGATTTATTCGCTATACTTGAGGTTAAATAGGAGATTGGCTTTTCGAAGATCATCACAGTCCCGGTTTTATATCTAAATGATGTTCAATTACATATTCTATCCACAGAGGCATAAATCTGGACCTAATTTCCCTGCCAAGGACATGAATGAGTTTTTTTTCACTCCCTCTAACTTAAATTAGCAAAATGCCAGTGTCATAAATCTGTTTTGTTTCCATGAGTCATTCGTGGTGAGGTGGAAAACCCTCACACATTCCCTGTCAATAACTGCAGGGTTACGGTGGTCCAGAAGCATAGGGTCCTAGGCTGGGCAAGGTACACCCAGGACGCAATTTCATCACAAGGTAGCCACACACAATCACAGGTCCATTCCAACACTAAGGGCTTTTCAGAGACAACAATCCATCTGAAACATGTTTTTGGACTGTTAGAGGAAACCCACACAAACATGGGGAGAACATGCAAACTCCACAAAGACTGAACAGGGATCAAACCTGCACCTGATCACACAGTCCAGGTGCAGTGAGGCAATTGTGCTACCCACCATGCTGCCCTACTGGCAAACCTTCTAAACAATACCAGCAAAAGCAACTTCTGTGTTTTTATTTTTTATATATATATACACACACACACACACACACATACATATATATATATATATATAATATATTTTAAAACAGCAGTTCTCATTATACAGCACTAGATTTAAACATTGTCTTTATAAAGAACCGACAAACAGTAGGACAGTTACAGGTTTCACGCAAGGGCTCAGATCTAATGTGTTTCATCAGTTGTAGCAGAAATATTACAGATCCATGAGATCTCTATTCCAAACATTTTTGTATATCTACAGTAAATTTATGCACATACTAAGAACCTTACACATCTCTTATTATTATAATACGACAACCTCAGGGTTCCTCGGGGAACTTGCCGTGGCTACCCTCAGGTTGCACTTATTCATAAGTGCTGCTGCTGTAAAGGTCCACAGTGTTGTGTGCAGTACATATTTTAGTAAAGTTAGACTGACTGTTGAGAGAGGACCTGTAACTAAAACTGCTCGTACCTGCATCAGCTGTTGGGGGGGTGTGGCCAGAATGCTGACAGCACTGCAGAACTTGTTCAAGAACTTGTCGGCCAGGTGCGCCAGACCCATCTTCCCTGCCCAGTCCAGCAGCATCCTCAGGCAGGTCTGGATCTGAGCGATCCGGGAGCGCTGGAACCATCCTCGCCCCGGGCCTGGAAGCAAAGCACAAACTGAGTGCTGCTCTATGATGCTGGGAACCTCCAGGAGGACTCCGTTCGCTGCAGACAGGTAGGGAAAAGCATTCACAGTCAGAACACTTATATGCCCACTTAGTTTATTGGCTTTATCATTACAACTTCAACATTTATTTATTTTAAAGCAAAATGTTAAGTATTTTAGTTTACATAAATTGTTGCGACTTTTATCAAAAAGACATACAGTGTTCAGTTTTAGATTTTAGACAGCCCGGCTCCTCAACTTACAACATTACTGCAGCGGGAGGGCTGTTACCACCTCCTTTTTCCATAACTGCAAAGTTACTGTTTGCCCTGAGGCTGCAATGAAGAAGTTGTTTTATAACACAGACAACAGTGAGTTTATTCACTTAGATTCTGTAAAATCTTCAGATACAGCAATAATAAATATCCTTAATTCTTACCAACATTGGAACTGACTTAAAATGACTGAACATAAAACTACACAGCATCCATATAATACAATGTAATGCTAATTGTGGACCGATTCAACAGGGCGAACATTTGTCATCTTCTGACCTTTTTCAGCTTCACTATTACCACATTCATCTCCCTGGCTACAATTCAACTTGTTTTTTATGTATGCTACTATAAACCTGGAACTTTTTATTCATTCTTTTAGTCCCAAGTCCAAGAGCCTAACCTTGCCCACTACCATAAAAATTTGTTTTCTAAGATTTTAACTTAAATATAGAGTAATAAGGTTTCAGTTACCATTTATTCTGTTTATAGGACTGACCAGGAAGAAAAAAGAAAGCACTCTCATAAATGTGATTACCTGCAGGAACTAATAATATTACTTTCCTTTCAAATTTCATAGCAGTAGCAAAGTCATGGAGGTTTTGTGGGAATTTTGGGATCAGAGGAAAATAAATGTCAGCACCTTTACCGCTGTTTTCAGAAATAATACGAGACAATGTACGCAAGCAGCCATACTGTGTGCGAAGCTGCACTGTTGTAAAACAGCTCTACAGTGCAAAACGGCTGACGTACAGACAATTTATTCGCCCAGTATGGTGAACCGCTTAGTCCTGGTCAGGGCCGTGGCAGTCCACGGCCTATTCCGGAATCACTGGGTCCTAGGCCGGCAAACAACGCCCATCTGGGGGCCCTACCTGCTGTTAAAATGGCGTTCCTAATGAAGACAGATTCCCAAGATTTTTTGTCATGCATGATTAAAGAATACTACAATTATGTCACGTCAAAGGATATAATGTTTTGTTTTCTATTCTAAATCGATCCGTCTGTGCAGCACTGCATAGGTTTAATTCGGACTTAGTTTGTACGGAGTTTTGCATGTTTGCCCTATGTTAGTGAGGCTTCGCTCCCCGAAATAATGTTTCGAGTTAATTGATGACTCTAAATTGCCTGTCCTGAGATGGACTGGCATGCTGTCCAAAGTACCCTCCTTCTGGGGTAGGTTCAAGACCACGACAACCTTGACTTGAATAAGTGCTTACTGATGAGTGAAAAGAAAACAAAAACAAAATAAAACTTAAATCAGAAAACTATTTCTGGAAAAAAATGATTTCCTATATATTTTTTGACATTACTTATTTCACTATCAGATTTCTGCATAGTAAATGTGAAGAATTTGAGAGATTTTTGCTATGCTTCTGTTAGCTTCTGATGTGCTGTAAAACAATCCTGAAGGAGTGAGACAGATGTGGAGGTTTGCAAGGGTCTGATTCCATTTCCTCAACAGTATTGCAATGTAACGCATGGTTAGGTATCTTGGCATGGTGGGACTGGTTTTGCTCAGGAGCGGAGGGCCTACTTGTAGATGTCAGCTCACAGCACCAGGACACTGGCATTTTAGTAACGCACCCACTCACATTCACATGACCCGAACAGCACAGCTACCTTTACTAGCAAAGGAAAAATGTGTTTCTCCTATTTATTTTCAAATCATAGTGCAGCATGGAAAATGAACAGGTGTCTTTTTTTAAATACTACTTGTATTGCAAAGGAACTAGAGATCTACAGTGATATGAAAAAGCCCCAATTGTAAGGGCCCAGGTTCAGCTTCCAAGTAACTACTGGTGGGTCACAGAAGAGGTAATCATTACAAAAATTACTAATGATTTACAAATACTGAGTGGAAATGATCACCTTGTGCCCTTCATAAAGCCCAAAAAAGCCGGCCTCTGAAAGGCCAACATAGCCTCAAAGGAGCTACACCAGGAGACTCTGTACATATTCTGCAAGATGAAAGCTACGGGAAAACAGCTGACCATGAGCAAATCCTCAATCACAGTATCTGCAAGGAACAGCTGATAATTTAAAATATCACCGAATAACAAAATGGTGGCAGTAGAGTCTGCTACCTCAGTAGCGCTTTGCACACAAACACTAACAAACTAATAAACTGACTAAGAAATTTCACTGTAAACTGCAGACAGAAACACGTCATATCTTCTGACTCACCTTTATCCAGCAGCTGGTTGAAGAGTGAGACGTTGGAGAAAAAAAACAGGTAGGCAAACATCTGGGACTGAATTTCTGGGTGGACTTCATACTGATGCAGCAGGTCCTGGGTGGTTTGGAACACCTGCAACACCTTGCGCACAGGCTCTGGAGGTGTAGATCTCCTCCAGCATCCATCGCCGTTCTCACCCTGGAAGGGGTTGCAGTCCAGCATGCCCGGCAGAGCAACGTACAGAGACTGAAAAGAAGGACATTTATGCAGCAATAGCCATGATGCCAGATAACATCTTTTCAGTCTGAATACAAAATTTTACTGTACAATACAGCTCACTAAATGACAACCTAAACAAAGAAGTACTATGAGTTGCAAAATATATGCTGCAATTAACATGGTGTAGCGGATGTGACGCAAAGGATCACAGTGTGGTGAAAAGGATGCAAGAATACTGGAGAACTGCGGTTCAGTACACCGAAGAGTAAATCAGACACACATAGTAAACATGACTTTGATTTGCGCCCACACATTTATGTCTCTATGAAGGCTGAAACTGATACTTCCGTCTCACTGTACATGGATAAGGGAATCGACACCGCAACCAGCCTTCAAAACAAAAAGAACGGAAATGGAAACAAACCAAGACAAGCTCTTTTTCTATGAACCAACGAGCTGCTGCAGTCAGGCCACACGTGGTCTGGGTATTTCACTGCTGTCAGAGTAGCTGATCCCTGGCACAGAGAACATAGGATAAAAATTATAAAATTATATCGATGCTTCACTGTGCCAGTTGGACGCTGTGGATTTTAGGTTTAAGTTGTTGGCTGAGCAGGAGTTTTGGCACCGACTACCCTTGCTGCCCAGTTCTCTAAGCACTGACGTGTCACCCTTTTAAATCCAACCCCTCTGGCACCCCCCACTGACCGAAACCACACCGCACTACAGACTGGGTTGAGATAAGGAGGATTTAGTGGTGGACAGGTGGTCTGGATGACTGGCGATTTTCCTTCACAGTCCAGCCCACACTAAAAACCCCTTGCAGACAGCCTAGATGGCCCAAGGACTCAGGACTGTCTGCACGTGGCCAGGAGGGGCCTATTAATGCTTTTCTCAGCAGGTGGGCCAACAAGCACAGTAGGGCTGCTTAGAGGGGTTATATGGTGCCGGTGTGTAGTAAAGCGTGATTGTGGGCAGACAGGCAAGTTGCCATCTGCCACACGTAGGGGACACTGGACTCCACAGTCAGACTAAGGAGATTTTTCCCTTCGAAAGGATTACACAATTCCCGTGTCATCACTTGCTGAAAAGCGCTAAATTCTTATTACAAAATCAAGTAATGATGTCTTAAATCCAGCAATCCACACTGATCAGAAATCAAGCTTACGCCAATTTTAAAAACAAAACACATAAAAGCTATATTTTGGTACCACCACAGAACATTAAGCGGACATCTAACGTTGGGTTTATCGTTCTTACGTAAACTCAAGCCTTGCAATAAAACACGATACAAACATATACGTTGTACTTCCCTAAGAGAGACCCATAACTCTTCAGCACAATACATGGTATCTCACTCAGCTCACAGGGCTGAATGACAGAAAAGCTGTGCTTTGGCCTATCTTGCTTTACATCTGCTCTTTACAACCCCCGACACCCCTGGGGGGCTGCTCTTATTAATAGTGTTGGGACACCACAGGCCTGGCAAGCTGCCCAGCACTGCCTCGTGGACCATGCCTCACCACAACACACCACAGCCTCGCTAAGAGGACAGTTTTGTACCGTGGCATTTCCCCGTTGTTCCGTCCCAGTTACCATTCCTGCTTCACGATCAGTGTCAAACAGCTCCTTTTCTGGTTTGCGTGGGGCAACACCGCCAGTCCAAAGCACAGCACCGGTCACTACAAGGGCAGCCGCAGAATCCTGTTTACCGCAGGACGTCTACTGTCTTGGTCAGAATCCAATAATCATTGTTTGGGACTGATGCCTAGTGATGTCAAAAACCAGTCATCAAGTTAGACGATCAAGTGGCGGAGGTTGGACGCCAAGCACAGATCTTACCTTAGTAATGTAGTAGACACACTGTTGGAACGTGTACATTATCACCTCCTCCAGAGTTGTCATGGCCTCCTCACTGGCTGATATTGTTGCTGAGAGCAAAGATTCCTTTGAACCTGAATAAAGCCAAACTAATGTTAAAGGCTTTACATTAACATGCCTACAACTACAGAAATAGAATTACTTTGCTCCACTCTGAGAGGAAGACTATTTTCCATAACTCATACACTAGTTAAAATCTTCAGTAAAAATCCATCTGTAGCCTTTAAAGCTGTTTGAAAACAGACAGTACAGGTGAACACTAAGATAAACACTTGAGCAAATCAAGACTTCCACACAGATAACTGGTGTCACTGAGATAACTGTGGATGTCTAAGGCCAAGCGCTAAAAATGCAGGCACACCAGCCGCTCATTATACTGGCTAAAAGATTAACTGATCATTCATTATCAGTCACCACTTGCCCTGTGCAAGATGGTCTGGAGCTAACCCAGAAGCTTGGGGTATGAGACAGAGCACACCTTAATAAAAACAATAACACTAACACTAATAATACATTCTACAGTTATACTGGCGGTTTCAAGCAACAGGATTTCACATACAACCTTTCATGGCCACACAACATAACAAACTTGGCAACATAACTTGCTAATTAAATTCATAATAAGGAAGAAATATTTGTTTAACAATTTTCACTGCTTTTTACGCATCTTGCACATAAAAGCACATTAACATGTTATGTTGAGAATTCAGAGAAAATTTCCATGGAAACAGTTCCTGTAAGTGTCTCCCATGTGAGATGAGATGCAGCAAAAAAGCTGGCAGTGCCATTGTTTCCTGAGCCTCAAACAACCCCTGTATGCTGTTCTTCTGGCAGCCCAAGATGGGAGTTTGTGTCGAAGCAAGAAACAAGGTTGACGGTTTATTTTAGCACCAAACATGGACTTTTACTATGAACGTCATACTGTGGAATACATTCGACTACCCTTGTAACAAACAGTATAAATATGTTTAAACATTATTGCAAATGCTTCCTGACTCACCCCCTATTTCTGGCTAAGGCAGGATTATTCTTTTATGAAATCCTTAAAATTCTTACCAGGCAAAAAAAAAAACAGCGATAGACTGCAACATAATCAATTTTCAATAAGGCCAGGAAATCTGGGCGTAAATTGCAACGTAAACACTATCCGTAAATCTTCTAAAACCTCAGAAGGTTGAGCGAAGGCAGCATTTTTCAGATTTAATTTAATCCATTGCAGACAAAGGAAAAAATGTGTTCTACAGTATCTTTTATATAAATTTAACCCCCCCCCCATTCAGGACACATGTCTCTCGGGAGGTTCTTTGCTGCATTTTGTGCTGCAAACAAGCTGACATCCTCTCTGTATTCACAAGGTAATGTGTTTGCTCCTGATCACAGTCTACTCCTTACTCAGACAGTCGGCTCAAGAAGCTCTAAAGTAGGAGCAGAGATGGTCTGCGGTCCATTTGGGAATGTGAACAAAAAAAAAAAAAAAAAAAATCAGTGCAGTCTTTCACTTTCCTACCTTCATATTTAAGGGGAAAAAAAACCTTCAATTATGCACAATCAATTAAAAACAGGTAAAAATACGTACACCTATGTTTAGGACATTTACCCTGGAGCACAAGGAAATGTTGGCTGTTTTCATCTTGGGGTGATTTCACGTTGGTCTGAGACAAGGACACAGGGGAGGGTGAATCCTGGATAATCTTTTGGGAGATAATAGCATTTCCAGGGCTGTCACTGTTAATTAGCTCCTGCTCATGGTTCCCTACAAAGGGAAATCCTGGGTCACCGTGCTCTGCCACACAGCGCTGCCAGCATCTCCAAACAGAGCCTGGAGCTGCTGCTCCCACTCCACATGCCTTTATTGCCTACAATGTGCTGCCTTTGTTCACACTATTTCTAGCCTGTCCCTATAGGCATATTCACATCTTTTAGGCTCCGCTGTTTTTCTTAAAAGGTTTTGCGGCACCGAAACTTATTTGAGCTTCATTACTCTGCGAAACCGAGTGTGAAGCAGAATAGGATCGACTCTCTGTGTCATTTCAGCTTCTGATGAATTTCTGCAGGTTCACGTGAATCTCTAACAAAGGAATGTGGTATCAGACACTCTCCAAGCCCTTAATTAGTACTTTTCTCAAACAATTGAGCTACTTCACCCATCTCCTTTTGTCCTTTTTAAGGAAACAGAAATATCTCTCCATTACTCAAGTGCTTACAATACCCCCTGCCCAGCTGGAGTGTATCAAAGAGCCATGCAGACCTTTAGGATCCAGCTGCTCAATACCCTGCATGTAAGTGGGAGACTTCTGCTGGATGAAGTAGAGGATCTCAATGGCATTTGACATCCAGAAGAATATGACTTGCAGGTCAGGCACCAGATCTGAGATATTGAGCAGAGACAGGGAGGTTGGATCCTGGCTGCAGAGAACAAACAACACACAGAGTCTTTGTTAGAGCTCTGCCTTTCTGAGACAGTCATGGGAAATATCTCACCACAGGAAACATTACTGCACCGGCAACTAAACGACAAATCTAAACACCATTAATTGTTGCTGCATCAAACTGGAATCCGAGTAAAAATGCAGAGCAACGTTGTAAAATGAGTACAGTTTCTCATACACATCAGGAAGACTACAGTGGCACAGAAAAAGACATGCATGTCCTTGGATGTTTCTTCAATCTTAGCCTCTAAAGGATCCCCACTGTTCAAGAGGAAGACTGGAGATTCTGTGCTTGTTTCCCTTGTGGTCTTTTCCGAGAGGGATGCACTCTGTCAAAAAGCGGAACACGATACTCACTGCTGAGCTTGCTTCTGTGCCAGTTCCTTGGTCTTCTCCTGCCAGAGACACAGAAGGCAATTAGGAATTCATAAAAATTTAAACACCATGGAGGGGCACTCATCTTCGCAAGTCTGTATCTAAAATAAATTACATTACATTATTTTGAAGGAGATGAAGGAAACCTCTGCTCATTATTTTGAATTTGGCAAAATGAAACTTAAATTATAACTGGCAGTGAACAACTGAGCCAAAATCAAGTCTGAAACTGACAATGAAAAGTCAAAAAAAGTACTTGGCGTCCAAGAAGCTGCCAGCCTTAGGGAAAACATTCAGAATGGGTCTCTCCAAAGGAGACTTATCTTTGGTTTGAACTTTCACAGACATCTGCTTACGCTCATTTGCGCAAACAGAACAATTATAACAGAAAGAAAAAGATGCAGTGTACAGTGGAGAACGTGAAACAGGTACATCTGGACAGCAGCTACAGATCAAATGTAAATGCACTGTAATGGTCTGCTAACACAGTGTTCACACGTAGAGTAAAACGGGCACAGCATTACACACGATTACTGTACCATCGTCTTTCTCTGAGCTTAAATGTTTAATAAAAGTATCTGATCTGAATGAGGAATCTTAATAATTTATCATAAGGCCTTTACAATTAGACACACTGAGTCCCACCAAGTGTCTTTGTAAGACCACTAAAACTCCCACGTATCCGCTATACATCCGCAATTGCATGTCAGGTCACGAGGAACTGGTGGCAGGTACAGAATGTGGAATTTAATTATTAGCACTGGGAGCGGAACTCTTCGCCCATGCACATCAGCGTTGGAACCCTGCAGTTCTCCTGCTGCTGGAGAACAATAAGATTAAAGGGAAAAGAACAGGGGAGGAACAAGACATTGTGAAACGACACAAAAAGCATTGAGAAAGGACAACCCAGTGCTTTTTACGGAAGGCAACACTAACCCAAGCTATAGACTGTATCCTTTTCACAATCTTTAGGAGGAGTTTCCCAAAGCTCCCTGGCTCAAAAGCTGTGGCCGAGTGCTTGATGCACAGACACAAGAGGTAGGCCGGGGTCAGCTTGTGGTCATCCCCACCTGGCTCGATGAGGCACATTATTCGGCCAATCAACTCGTCCTCGTGGGCCTGCTCGAAGTCCAGGTGGAGCCTCCGCCTCTGCAGTGTCCGGTTTTTGTTGGAGTTGGGCCTGAAGCCACGTTTCTGCTGGAGGGCGTCCCCAACGGGAGCTCCACACACCCGGCAGACCCCACTCACCACGCCATCCTCTGCTTCGTACAGCTGGTTCAGGGCACGCAGCCGGGCCAGTGTCTGCGTAGGTAGGGGCCTAGCACTCACTGGATCTTTGTACAGGAAGACGTAATGTGCTCCGAAGGACAGCAGGTCTCCGTGCCGCAGAGGGGTGCTGCGCTCCGCTCGTGAGAAGTTCACAAGGACGCTGGCATGTGGCACGGGTTCCACTACTAGCCGCTCCTCCGTCAAGCCACAGCGTCGTAGCACCTGCATCTTCCTGATTTTACAGTGCAGTGGTAGAATGTCTGGTGACGACAGGCAGATGTTTGGCCGCGCTGACGCCGTCTCCTGCCCTACCGTGTGTTGGTCCCTGTTCAGCAGGTACACCAGGCAGTCCTACAGACAAAACACACAATCCTCATCAGAACCTGACAAACAAAAAAAAAAAGCACTCACCCCCTAGGGTTTGTCTGCTCCTTTGGAAGAGCATAACATAGTTAACTGTCCACCAGCAACTTTGACATTTACTAGAACGTAATTTGGTTGTTGTTTTCTAATTACCTACAGACTGTAAAACAGAGAATGCTGTCCATCTCAGTACTGTGCTGCTGACTTTTAAGCACAGTATCAGCTTCTGTGCCAGTGGATCCACTTGGCTATGAGCACAGACATTACGTGACACGTTTCTCTGTTTTCCTCATCCTATTGCTTTACACACAATCAAGCGCATGTTGAACGCACTTAGACTCAACAGTATAACTGCAATTCCAAATTCCCAAAATTAATTTCCTTTTGATGTTATGTCTCCAAAGTTCTCACGTTTATAATCAACGAAAGACAAAAATATAATTAAGCCATTTATGAGGTCTTAACATAAATGTCAAAGTGATTTACAGGGAACGGTGTAGGAGTACAACGCTACTACATATATTTGACTGACACACATATCTTGACGTACGGAGCTTCATCCATCTATTGGCTATGTTGCCTCCTGGATGTCTATCAAGCTATCTAGTTAACTGTCAGCTACTTCGGCAGTACAGTACAGTATCACCATTCAACTAACATTCAAGACAGCTGCAGGAAACATTTAGAGACAACTAGCTAGTAAATACCTGTGCCAGTCCACCAGTTACCTACAAAAGGTAGTTACAATTAACAGAATGCCGCAGTAGCAGTGTAGCTATTAATAAACACACTAGTAGGCAATCGGTATTTGGTTCTCTGGAGGGTAACCAACATCTGAACTAGAATGGAAATCGATATTATTTTTCATTGAACTTAATTCATGGGCGACTGTGATCAATATCCAGAACGAAAAGGTTGTGAGTAAAACATCTGTGAGCAAAACAAGCGAGCAAGATCTGAGAACTTCTGATGAACATTTCAACGGCTAATGTTAATGTGGTACTAAGTTTCTTTAATTTGTTCAATTCTGACTGAAATTGAGAACTAATAAATATTCATTATAAAACTTTCATCCCCACCAGCAGCAGTTATTTTGTTTCACTACTTTTAGTTAAACAATGGCTCACGTCAGAAGGGATTTTAGTACGGTAATTCTTCGATACCCAAATCTAATCTGTCCCTGCAAACGCGTCAGATACCGATTTTTCAGATACTAAATGCCTATTTCCCACTATTTTAAATGGGGGGAAAAAAAAAATCAATATTGCGGTCCAAGCCCATCCAAAAACACCTGTAACAACCATCCATCCATAACTTGAGCACTATAAACACAGTAAATAGCACTTAGCTAATTAGAAAAGACTTAATGTGGTCATGAATGTGTGTTTACAGCACGGTGCAATATGTACAATACAGCACATTTCACATGTTAGTCGCTGTGTTACACATGGGAGATGAGACGGCGCATGCACGGGGTTCGCAGCCCCGCTTCAGCCATTATGAAAAGCTGAATTAATAAAGGCGTGGGTCAAAATAACCCAGTGCGTTGCCTCTTTGTTTCACATAAAAACCAGAATACTTAAGACTATTATTAAATGGGTTTATTAAAAAAAATAAAATGCGCAACAAATGTGGTGCATGGTGCGAACGTGTTCAGACAAAGTAAAACCAGTGGAAACAGCCGATAACACACCAATGCGCATCTGGCTTTGGATAAATTCATAACAAAATATTACAATACATACAGAATTTAGTTAGTTTTAAAAAATGGTATTCGTTATATCAAAAATTTCTGTCCAACACCGATATATAGGTATTAATCTTCAAAAGTCAGTATAGTTAAAATTCTGTTATAGTGAGTTCAGATACTGAGGAATTGCTGTATGGAACCTGCAAAGCATATGTTTCAATTCAGTTTGAGTCCTAAATGCTTTCTTTTAACAAGGACAGAACTGGAATGCAGCATGTGGATGAAAGTACATGGTGCAAGAGGCTGTTAGTTAGTGCTCAGTGGTACAGGAGAACTTGCTGGCTTGCTGTGGTCCTCTCGTTTGCTCAGCAGCATTGACCCTGCATTATTCCTGAGCTTGCTATTCTCATTCTCTCCCTCAGACCTGCAGCCTCCCTCTCTCCCATTGATAACAAGGTGACGTTCCTTTTCCGCATTAAATATTCATCAATACAACTGACAGTTGCAGCTTATTGTTTCATAGAAATAAAGATAATACTTTTGCCACAGCCATCACACTGAGAAAACCATTTCGCTGACTAAGATAAAAGATTTAAATTTAAAACAACTATAGTATTAAAGACAAGATTCCACATCAGATATGCTAAGCAATCTGAGTATTGATAAAGCCCAATCTCTCTGGCTGTCCTTTATGTACAGCTTTGTTTTTCAAGCCCCAAACTTCACATTCAGCACACTGGTACTTCTTACTTCTTACCCTATGTGAGGTTTCTGCATAGTCAAGTTCAGTAAACACCAAAAAGGCCGGTTCATATCTTGAAAAGATCTACTTCAGTCACACACAGGACGTATTTAAGTCACATGCAGAGCGAACATCATACTGATTCAATATCCCGAACATGACACTAACACACAGGCATACATGCGCGTGCACACGTGCGCACACACACACACAGGTGATATGCAGGATTATATACAACAGGTTTAAAGGGGATAAAATTCTGTTATATATTTGTTATTACCATCTGCCTGTCACTACAGCTGGTGAGCACATCACTCTCTATGCCATCAGTGTGTTTGACCTCATCCTGGGAGGCATATACCTGTACCTCCTGTACTAACTGCAACCAGTTAAAAATCCGGCTGCCCAAAATACATCAGACCATTTTTTCTTTTCTTCACCAGCGCAGAGGGAGAGATGATGGGGTGGAGGGTGGGGTGGGGCAGCGCTAGGGAATGCTTGAAATAAACCAAACAGGTGAGATGGAGGGATATGGGAGGTTGCTAGAGAAAGCACCCAAACTGATGACAGGAAGGGGTTGTGTTGGAGGAAGGACCCAAACTGACATTAGGGGAGTGCAGATGCTGAGGAGTGACAAGAGCCTGAAGGCTGTAAGCTGAGCGCAAATAAAAAGAGCAATTAGTAAATCTGTATAAAGTGAAAATGTAAAAATTAATAAGAAATTATACATGACACGCACGCATGCACACACACACACACACACACACACACACACACACACACACGTAGCACTGCATACTTTAGTTGTGGAGGGGGTTTTGTGATATATATCCTGATATATACAATCTGCTGAAATATATTTTATATTTTTTTCCTTTCTACTTTTCCACTTTTTGACTGGCGCAACACAAAGCAACTCAGCTAGTTGTGTCTGAACTGAGAATCCACATTCATTAGTATATTGAAGGTCAATGCAGAACAAAGTTATGAAATAGCTGATGTACATCTATTTTGCTGATGCTCTTTTTCAAGGTGACTTACGATGATAGATCTGTACACTAAGCTTACAATGACATTCATTTCTACAGCTGGGTAATTCTTACTGGAGCAATTCAGAATAAGCACCTTTCTCAACGTATTACAGTAAGAGCGGGGTTTCAAACCCCTGACTTGACCCCAAAACAGACACTATAACTACTATGCCAGCTGCTTATGAATATGTGTGACAGCAACATGGCTGAATACTTGACAATGTCAGTACCTGTCGGTTGTACCCCTGGAGGAGGAGAAGATGTGGTGACTGGTAGAGTGAATGCCGCACTCCTCCAGTTTCTCTCTCTTCCTTGCGTCGTCCTGCAGGAAGCCCGTCCCTGCTGCTCCTCCCTCTTATAGGTCCAGGCAGCGTGGAGTAATACCTCTTGGGCTCATCACCAGGACCGCCAACCAGGTTGAGGCTGGTCTCACTCAGGCTACGGCAGAAGGAAGCCCCGGAATTCAGGGTCATGGTCCCTTTTGCTCGGTTCCTCTGCAGCTTCCTGGCCTGGGCATTGATGTCTGGAGGAAAAGGTTGCATAAGCAGGTCACCATGGTGACCAGTCTCAAGCATCTGACAGGCCCATGGGGTGCATGCATAGTCTCAACAACCACAATGAATGATATGGCCTTGCAGAAGCCAGTACATTGTTACCACTCACGTTTCCAGAGTTTAACTGAAAAAAACATGCGTTCATGCAATGAAACCCTTGTTAACTGACATAAGGTATGCACTCATTCATAAATTGACCTTTGTCCATGTGTGCTGACATGCTTCTATAGAACATGGACATACTGGCCGGTGTTCAAAACAGCCTCAGTAGCCTAGAAATACATTTTGAAACACCAGCTTTATTTTACTCATATGTAGCTTTGCTTTATTTGCAGCTCTACTTGCCAGTTACAGTTCTTTTGTATCTGTGATGGTTTTCAGGAGAATCGTGTCAAAGGGGTCACAGCACTCCTATCAGACGATCCCTGGAATCAGGTGGACCAGCCTTCCCATGACTGCAGTTGAAACGTGGTTTGGCACTGAGCAGCAGCACCGAGATGAAGCCCAAGAAAGCGGATGGAAGCGATGGCGTGGGAGATGGCTATGGGAACGATACCATACCAGAGGAAAATCCCCACCTTTGATACTAGGCGTGGAGGGCTGTGACGAACGTGAGCAGTGGGGGGGACCTCGGGCTTTAACATACCCAGCTTTACCCATTGGAGGCACTAGAGGTTGGGAGCGTTTGTGGGCTCCTACAACAGTGAAGGGAACACTCTCAACCGCTGGCACTGATGACATTGGTGGCATGTAAACACACAAACAAAGCAGAAGTCAGCACTGTAGCTGCACGTGAAGGTGGAAGATGAACACAGGAAGCACTGCAGCCATCAATTTCCATCACAGTTTTCATTTCCATTTTCTGAAAGGTTCATTATGCTGATGCATACCATTTAACTATTATATAATCATCACTTACTGCAGAAATAATCCATTATTTAGAAACAATTATAGCAAACTATTCTTTAAATGAAATATTCCAGGCTGTTAATATGGAAAGAGAGGATCTCTGCTATTAAATGACGACCAGTACAGAAACATTTAAGATCACAAGCAGAAATTTTAAAGAGAAGATACAGAGCATTTCCAAGCATTTTTTCAGCTTTCTATGATTGTCCTTAACCATATGTACATGTTTCTTTGTAAATCTAATAATGCTGGATTTTATCTCAAGTAGAGATGCCTTTCCACACTTTCTCAGTCCCTTTAAACTTTTATCCCTCCCATGAAATTGCTGCATTCTGGCACCAGGGAAATGCATGACCCAAACTGCTGATACTTGCAGTGTAAACATAAGCCATGCATTTACTTTCTATAACTTAATATTTAAATAACTGTTTAGTTTTATATATTTAGGTCATAACTGTTAACTCCCCATGACACTGCATCAGTGGAATCACTGGAACTACAATTAAAGCTCAGAAAAATCACTGCATTGCAGATATACAGAAAATTCTTGCACATCTGACAACATTTCAGCAGTGTATTTACAGCAGTGCACCTTTGTTATATACTCACAATATACTCCCGGATGCTTCAATTTCACCTTATTACAACACGGAAGTTGTAATAAATAGTTATTAATCCTGAAGTAGAATCGTTTCTGCTTACATTTATGGTCTTCACAACAGTTCTGTACTTAAGCTGTCTAGTAATTTAATACTGATTTGATCTGGATTAAAATGATCTTTGTCTGTACTGTATGTTCAACTATGGCTTTTAGTAAAATAATAATAAACTAAGTCGTCTATTGTATCAAAGTACTCCTATCCCTCGTAAACCTAAATGATTCCATTTCAGATAAAGGTTTGTATAGTGAAGTTTTAGACACCGAAAGCTTATTTCTGCCCATTTTAAAGCCCCAAACTAGTTTTCCCAAATATCAGTACAACACAGTAAAACACCTACATATCAATCAACTGATGATTTAAATATACAGTACTGTGCAAAAGTGTCAGTCATGCAACTTCAGTGTCTGTTGAGAAGTACAGGTAGATTCTTATCTACCGTCAGGGAGGTTTCTGATTGGTCCCAAATTCATTGTGCAGCCTGAGAATGACCTCAAACACCCAATCTCAGTCATACACAACTATGTTGAGCAAAAAGAAGGAATCCTGCAACAGATGGTCTGGTCCCCACAGACCCCTGATCTCAACATGATCCAGTCAGTCTGGAAGGACATGCAGAGACAGTCAAAGTGTGCAGAAGAACCGTGGCCAGTTCCTCAAAATGTTTGGAAGAATCTACCGACCTCTACCTTAAACTGCTTGCAAGTTTGCATAAGAGAAGTGATGGTGTTTTAAAGGCAAAGGGTGGTCCCACCAAATATTGATCCGATTGAGGTTTTTTTGTCTACTGCACTTTTTAGAAGGTTTATTGATTAATAAGTATTCGTGGCATTATTTCTGGAACCATCCTCACTTTATAGCATTTTTCCCACAGGTGCCTAAGACTTTTGCACAGTACTGTATATAAAACACTTAAAACTAATTACCTAATTATCAAGTACTTAATCAGATCATTATAGCACATGGGGGATACACGTGCACACAACATACACCACACACACGCCCTGCTGCACACCCTGCCGCGCGCCTTTGCCAATATCATACACACTACACCTGTAGCACCTGGTTCCCCTGACAACTCCTGTTTCTGCCTGCGTTCCCTGACAACCCTTGGCAGAAGCCACATTACATCTAGTTTCCCTGAAACCAACACTGAAACATACCTTCTGTTCATAGACCTGTTTAGAGATGTGAGTGCAAGACGAAGAAAGACCAGGGACTCCACAGTTTGACACCTTTCAGATTCCCTTCTCCCAGACCCTTTGCTGCACAAGTTTAAAAATAAAACACTGAGATGAACAAGAACCTCAATCTGTCTCTCCTCTTGTCCCACAAACCAGTGCATCAGTGCACAGTCATTAATGGGTACGTTTATAGGCAGTACATTTCATACATTTTCCATAGATCCAGTAGACCGCACCGAACATTCAATAATAAAGATTATGCAAAAAAAGGCTAGGAAACAATTTAAATTACTTCAATCTTTCCTCTCTGATTTTGTCACAAACTCGATTACACTATGTATGAGATTAAAATGGAGACACTGCATAAACACAGACACAAAGCAAAAATGAGGCAAGAAACCAACAAAAAAGTGATGCACTTGTGCCAACTACAGTACATTACTGTGTTCACATGATGCAGAACTTTCAGTTTTTTTCAGATTGTGCTTTGAATAAATTTCATTATGCTTAATTTTCAGTTTGGATGCTGAAATTTGAGTGTCAAAAGCCAACGGCCATTTATAGCAAAAATGTGGCCAGAGGAAGTTCAAATATCGAGGAATTAGTATGTATTAGGGAAGGAGGCTGGGTTCTTGATAAGACACTTTTAAACCCTGGTTACACAGAGGCACTGTGTAACATTCTGAATAATGCAGCAGCACGAATACACCAAACTAACCAGGTCTACCCATTATTTATTTACTTTACCCCATTCATTCAAATGCTCCAGTCACGCCATTAACCTGCTGCCATTTGAATCACTTTGGAAAGCAGATTCAGTAGCAAGTATTTTTGTAGCACCAAAATCTACCTTGATGTTAACCAGGAGTAATAATTATAATACACAGATAATTCTTACGACTAAAACTTCTACCCAACAGTATCCATAACACATAACTAAAACTGAATCACCTCACTCAGAGATTGCATCTATGATACAGAGTACAGTCATCCCTTGATTTGTACGTCTACTTGGTTCCTAAAAAGGCCAGATAAATCGAATATGTGTCAAGACTCCTATCGTTATTATTCCTCATGAGAAGAACTGATGATGCTTCCCATCCCACCCAAAACCCCCCAAACATCAGTAAAACACTGTAAAACACCTTGTGACATAAACAGCACAGCACATGGGGGATCATCACACCGCACGCACACTAGCTGCACACACGTGCAGAGATTTGGCTGCGCGCACACACACACATACACACACACACACACAGGCTCAGATCCTGCCTTGTGCAATACATTTTGATACTTTTGGCTGAAACTGTGTTGTTGGAATTTTTTGTTTTGCATTGAATGGAGTAGACTGGCCTGTAAATCGAGTGATGGTATTAAAAATCAAATTGCGTTCTAACAAAAACACGTAAATAGAGGGTGTGTAAATCGAGGGATGATTGTAGGTATAGTTTCAAACGGTTCCATTTATGACAAGTCCTTTATAAAACAAAAATAAGGGATGTAATGGGAACATGGCAGAAATAGCCCATCTTAGTTTGTGTGACCTAATTTGAACATGTTTTCACAAAATGAATGTTCACAGAACAGACAGCTCTTTACACACTTGCCGTTCTCCCTCCTCTGCTGCTAAGTACATGACCTCCTTTCTTTAATAGACAGGATTCCCCTGTAATCCCAATTACCTAATAACACACATACTTCTTGATGTAAAAACATTGCCCCTCTTGAGCGGAGTCATGGTGGAAGACAGCAGGAGTGGATTTCGGCTTCAAGACGAGCAGCAGATGTAAATGCTTGCCGGAAAACTGAGAATACATTCGGTCAGGGCTATAAATAATGAAATGATCCACATTACTTGGTAACAACGTTGGCTCTTCTCTAGTCAAGGGAGTCCTGAGCCAAGTCTTGAGATGTTTCAGAACAAGATTTTGAGGAGGGAACAGACAAAGTGACAAGCTTTTTTTTATATCTCTAGAACTGACTGACTACTGAAATGCTTCCAGCGAAGCTTTTGTTGTGTACACAGGTAGCCAAACGCACTGGGTCCTGGAATTACACACAGAACTGGGACCTGAATCCTGCCAATACTTTGATTTCCTTATAGTTCTAAAGCAAATTTTACCCCGAGTTGCAGTCATTAACAGTTTCGTAATACTCATTATCCTCAACTTATTCACTGGGTAGAGTATGCAAAAGCCTTCGGTGTAACACCATTTGATATTTTAATTCACTTGAAGCTACATTAAGATTAAAATTAGTTTAAAACTGGTTGTGCATCAGGTAACACTCCCACCTCATAGCACTGGGACTGTTTGTGTGTAAGATTGAATCCAGTTCAGCCTGTGTGGAATGTACACATTCTCCAAGTGTTCACACGAGTTTCCTTCAAACTCTCTGGTTTCCTCCCACAGTCCAAAGTCATGTGTTTCAGGGTAACTAGTCCCTAAGAATGACCCATAGCGTGTGTGAATTTGGCTGTGTGTGGATGTGGTCACCATGCGACGGAATGTCGTCCCACCCGGACTAGCACCCAGATTCCACAATAGGCTCCAAACCACCATGACCCCAGCTTAGAATAAATAGTTAAGGGTGATGAATTGATAAAATAACTGAAAAATACAGTTTTGTGTAATTTATGCAGTTTCTCAAACATGTCACTTTATCACTGACACTCACAAACATGAGCAGCAAAAACTGTGGAGGAGCCAAACTGAATTAAGGTGGTCCCAGACTCTTGTTTATTCCACCTATTGGCTGGGCATGTAAAGGCTCGTTTGCAAGCAAGTTCCAGAAAAGAGATGTGACCAAAAATGCAATTAAAATAAATAAATAATCTGGTTTATGTTTGTGTTGCTGAAAATTCATAACTCGACTTTTTCAAGAGGAGTTCATATACAGACAAATGAGAGCAAGACAGGGACACCAAAAATAGTGCTGATGTCATTCGCAAGATTCACAACTTTCTGTTTGCACCTTTGTTATTATTATTATTCAGCCAATAGTTTTTGGTTATTTTTTAAAGTATTTTGCCTCTGCATTACATCGCTTTGCTGTGCACCCAAACAACATTTCCCTGGGAGGGTGAATGAATGCAGACTTCAAAGGACATCGGTACATTTTCGGTTCCGTAACTGTTATTGTAATCCCGAGGTTTGTAATCCTGTCCTTGGCAGTCTCCTGTGTCTGCTGGTTTTTGTTCTAGCTCAGCTCTTCGAGCTCTTAATGAATTAATCTCGATTGAGCTGCTGATTGAACAAATTGCCCAGCTCAAGTCAGGTTAAAACCAACAAATGATTTTGATAAGGATACGCGGCGATTTTTTCCATTTTTATTTTTCCGCATTAAACGTCTGCAACTTTCAAATTTGTTCAGTATAATATGCTCTGTTTTGCGCCTTATGCAGTACTGCGCAAAAGTCTTAGGCACCTGTGGGAAAAATGCTATAAAGGGAGGACGGTTCCAAAAATAATGCCACGAATACTTATTAATCAATAAACCTTCTAAAAAGTGCAGTAGACAAAAAAACCTCAATCGGATCAATATTTGGTGGGACCACCCTTTGCCTTTAAAACACCATCACTTCTCTTATGCAAACTTGCATGCAGTTTAAGGTAGAGGTCGGTAGGTTCTTCCAAACTGGCCACAGTTCTTCTGCACACTTTGACTGTCTCTGCATGTCCTACCAGACTGACCTGATCATGTTGAGATCAGGGGTCTGTGGGGACCAGACCATCTGTTGCAGGATTCCTTCTTTTTGCTCAACATAGTTGTGTATGACTGAGATTGGGTGTTTGAGGTCATTCTCAGACTGCAGAATGAATTTGGCACCGATCAGAAACCTCCCTGACGGTAGATAAGAATCTACCTGTACTTCTCAACACACATTCAAGTTGCATGCATAACACTTTTGCACAGTACTGTATATAGTACAGTTAATTCTCTTCTACTGGTTGTTCTTCAGTGGTGTAGTGATGCAGTGGGTTGTTACCCCGCCTCCCACCTTATAGGTGTGAATTTACATGCATACATGTACATCACAGTTATAGAACCATCAAGTTCTGCTGTCCATACAAACATCCTTTTTTTTTTAAACATTAAATTCACATTTACCATATAGGTGTTGTGCAGCACATTGAACAAGTGTTTATTAATAATGCATGAATTCTAGGCCACTAGGTAATGCCTTGATTTCAACACAGAGAGGGATAAAGTAGTAAAGAAATTTGGTTCTCTCATCCAACATGAATACAGGCTCGTTTATAAATTAAGTCAGTTATTACCACTTAATCTCTCTTACTCCCACCATGGCAGGTACTACAGAAGTTATAGGTTCCACCTCCTATTTAATGAAAGGCCACCTAAAATACCACTTGAAACCACTCTAAATACCCACTAAAATATCACTTCATTCAGGACGACTCTTAAGCATTCCAGTAAAATTCAGTGTACTGACAACTTCTCATAAATAGAAAATTAACTGTCTGGTATTATAGGTATTCCTCTATCAATATACCTTCATTCTTCAGCCTACAGTTGCACGGTGCCACCCATTCAATCCCCAGAGTCCAGGAAAGCTAGTTAACTCTTTAGGTGTGACGAAAATCAGCCTAAACACACAGAGAACAACTATTTCTCAAGACTGGAGTGAAAACTAGTGCAATAACAGAAAAGAAAAACCACAGTTCTACTGGTACTACTATTTTAACTTTGCCAGAAGACACATTTGCTAACATACAAGAGTAAAACAAATTATTCTAAAATGAACTATTCTCAACTGCATAATTAAAAATCTAGAAGGCTTTAACAAAGGACCCTGGAGAAAATTGAAAAGCATCTATAACATGTTTGTTCCTTTATAGGTATGTTATTTTTGGAGAAGCTCCTCAGGAAACTTGTGACCTATGTGTGCAGAAGGACATTGAATCTGGAACAGGTTAAGGAAGAACCGAACATCTGATAAGTTAAATAGCAGCGACAACATATATTGTGGATCTACAGCCCCAGATCCCACTCCATGGGTTTCCTCTGATGCATGTTTATATCTTTCAGCAATATATCATCATAAGCCAGGTTGAGTCCACAGCACTTACAATACCTTTACGCACAATGGTGACCACCCCAAGTGAAATAAAACACTGCTGGGGGCTTGGATCCTACTTGGCAGAGATAGTCACCCACATTCCTCTCGCCGGACTGTGGGAACCTCAGTTCCAGCTGGTGTTGTGATCACTTGTTATTCCTGGTGGATGGCAGCGATGATGCTCAGATGACAATGAGAGATGCATCAGTCTGTCACGCCAAGTAGCTGAGAGCAATCCATCAAAGCCATCTCTCTTCTCTCCTTCAACGCTCCTCAACAGGGTGTGTTCAGCAGGTGTATGTGGACATTTTGCTAACAAAATGGATGCACTGCATATATGAATTTATTTGTTCTAAAAATACCACTAAATGGTCTTTTATCCTCTCTGGCACGGCTTTTGTATGAACTTCAGACAGGTCCAACCGATTACAGCTTATCACTGGGTATCCAAACTGGTGGCAAATCTGAAATGAACTCTGTGAGAAATTCTGCTGTGATGCTTTGCTACAAATAAACCATATTCTAATTTTTCCATATCACCCATCCATCCACTATATGTAACCAGCTCTCCAGTGCAAACTTGCATTGGTGGACCAGAGCCTATACTGGAAGCAGAGGGTGTGAAGCAATGCATACCTTGGATGGGAGGCCAGTCCAACGCAGGGCGGTCTCACTCACACACACACACACACACACACACACACACACACACACACACATTAAAATTCAACGTAGACTCACCAATTCACCTGAACCATACGTCTTTGCACCATGAGAGGCAACCAGAGCACACAGATCAAACCCACGTGAACATGGGTTTGCAAACTTTGCTGAGGCACAGCCAAATTCAAACCCAAAACTGCGACACATCAACGTTACCCACAGTGCCTTTGTTCGCTTTAGTATCCTTTGTTTACACTAACCACAGTTTTAGATACTCGGGTATAGTTTTTTAGTATTGCCATAACTACTAACATTCCTGAATAATTATATAAAAGTGAAAGATGGGTTGTAATTCTCAAGCATTTTAAAGCATGTACATGTACAGCTAATATCAGCATTTTAAAAAAAAGGAATAAAAGGTGCAGAATTCATGCATTATTAATAAACACTTGTTCAATGTGCTGCATAACACCTATATGGTAACATAAGGTGGGAGGCGGGGTAACAACTCACTGCATCACTACACCACTGAACAACAACCAAAAAAAGGAAAAATAACAGAAAGATAAATGATGACAACCGGGAAAGGGGACTGACAAAAAAGTATGTGAAAATGCGTATATCAATTTTGAACATTTGGAGCTTAAGCCTGCATTTAAAGGAGGCCAGAGCAGTTCTGATACTCTAGACTTAGTTCTGAATTAAATGTTCTCTATGTTTAAAAAATAAAACAGGAATTTCCTATGTTTGGAGAAAAAAAACTGGCAAACGTATTGTTTCTCAGGAATGCATTATCTATTTTCCCCCATTTAAATTAATGGTAATGAAGTTCTTTTTAGGAGAATTCTTTACAAGCTGATTTCCTTTATGTGAGAGAAGCCTGGATACCGTATCTCTACACGTGAAATGTTACCTGTAAAGCAAATTTATGCCCCTTCCACTTAGAAGAAGCTGTTAAAAGCAAAAAATATTCCCAGTACACCTGCCAAAAGAGACACACAGGACCTTTCGTGCCTTTCATTGTCTCCATAGAAACTAATGACCGATGTGTTTGTGCTGAGGCATGGCATCTGGCAGAAAGGGGTCTGGGGGAAGTGGTGAGCTTTATAAAGCACATTGATTGTGAGACAAGGGAAAAAAAATCCTAAATGTTGCCATTTCTTGCCTAAACCAGCTCATACGGATTTTGTTTACTGCCCTTCCTTTGTGCCCTGGAAGGAGGCAGACAGTGCAACAATCCACTGGGAACTGTCATTCGGTACTAAAGCTGCACGTGGCAGTGAGCAGAATGCGGGCAGAAATGCAGTCATCAACGAAACCAATAAATCAGGAATGAGCAACTTTAAGTACAGAGCTACACATTTTCCTGAATTAAATGCAGCGATTGAACAATCCTGAAAAATAACTGTCACCTTATTTTGACTGATTAATTTTGTTTGCTCTCATCTCATTTGTTATGCTGCTCCATGGAATCTCAGAAAACACAGACAGAAGAATTGTGCTGACTCTCTAAAACTGACCCTTACAATTAAACAGATAAGCTATTCATGTATCATAAGAGACAAAGCAAAGGTAGCAGTCATTTTATGTTATGCACTGTGTGATGCTTTCTAATGTGTGAGGTCAGAACATCAACCAGCCAAATGGGGAGCCATTTCAGTCTATCCCTAAGGTAGATGTGAAGGGAGGAAAATCTCATTTACAGACTTTTGGGCGCAGATTTTTGGGCATAGTGGGTGTCTGCTCAAGTACACACTCACCTCCCATGCAGAGTCTGCTAAACAGCCTGCCCACATTGACTGGGAAAAGCCAGTCATCAGGTCAAGTTCCACCATTTCGTGTGATACTTCTGATTGCGAGAGGAACTTCTAACCAGTGCCTCTGAAATCCTACACCTCTTCTGTCAATGTGACAACTGCTTTGATGGTTGGAAGGTACCACTACACTAAGGCACTCTGACTTGGATTGTGGTGACAAGGCAGTCATTGTGGTTACAACTGACAGACAGACTTAAGGAAAACGTAACCCACCTGCTGAAAACTGACACAATATACCTAGTGACAATGTTTCAGATTCTATGTTTGAACCTGTAAACATTAGAACAATACAAGGTATCCTCAATGGATTCACTCAACTCACAAAGTCTTACTTTAAAAAAGGGCCATTAGATCCAATAAAAAAGTAAAATAGTTAATAAAATATCAATTTACTCATTCTCATTTATATGCAAAAAGACAAGAGCAATGTACCTGAAATCAGAACAATAATTCTCAGGCTGATAATGGATTTAACATAGTATTCAGTAAGAACCAAGCAATGGGGTAAATAAGCACAATAGAAAGAACATATTCCTGGTTCCTGGATACAGTTTCCAGATGTTGTGCAGCACAGTTAAGAAGGAGGAGGGAAAGCTCACCTGCAGTCACTGTGTCCTTCTCCTTGGCAGCCATCTCCTCCACCTCTGCCCTCCTGCGCAATTCGAAACGGCGGGAGAAGCCCTCCTTGGGCTTCCACAGATCCTGCAGCAGCAGAGGCTTCTCACTGTCCCCCAAGGCCCTCAGGCACTCCGTCCTCCAGCGCTTCTCCGGCCCCTCGAACTTACCGATGACGTCACAGAGCACGTAACTGGCAGCAGAGGCCTTGTTAAGGGAGTAACGCTCCAGTGCCTCCTTCACGAGCTCCCGGGCGCTGGAGCCGGGCGTAGCCAGGACACTCTTATAGTTGGCCCCCGTGCAGATCTCATCCCCGAAAACTTTGAGCACCCCAGGGGCTGAGGTCTGGGTGGAGAGCTCTGCTGGGTCATCAGCCACCTGCTCAGGCAGCTCAGTGACGGAGCGCCGGTCCCGGTGGCTTAGCGTGCGGTACAACACCTGTGTGAAGGTGCGGCTCTGTCTTTTCAGCTTGCTTTTGGAGGGCAGGGACATGCTGGCAGAGGACCCATAAAACATCACGCTGGGGCTCACGCTACAGCGCAGTCTGCAGAAGCACAGATGAGAAGCAAACTGAGGGGACAGAGCAGTCAAAGAAGAACAAATGCTCACCACGCATAACTGCACCAACTCTCCTCATTGTGCTGAAGTCCATTAATGGATGACACATGCAAGCAGTCATACCAAGAACTTATGAAGTTCCCAGTGCTGTTTGCATCCCAGCGACCCCAGTCTGTGAAGAAAGGGGCAGAAGCAGCACTTCTCAGCAGAGCAAACACCAGTGTGTCCCAGCGCAATGAAGAGGTAAAAATAATATTACGCCAGTAGACGACCTCAGAATGGTGTGGAACAGAAGCAATAAGGACATACATTGTAGAGTCCATTCTAACCTATTCCCAGGGAGTCGCCATCAGTAGGAGTACATTTAGCACACTCTCTGCAGCAGTGAAGCAAAACAGTTCTGCAATGCAGTTTAAACGGACTGAAGCTTCACACGATGTGGTAATGCTACAGCAAATCTACCGAAGAGGCCACATACTGCCACATTTAAACCGCACTGGTAAACTGCAACCAGAAACCGGCCAATTTGTTCTGGGCGCTCACACACGGCCCCCCACAACCGCCATCCCGGCTTGTGCGCTGTCAGATTGAAATGCCATTAGACTGTGGTATTACAAGTACTGTAATGAGATGGGAGACCCTCAATTTCCCTCGTTCGCCAAGGTGCACTACGCCTGCCAAGGAGAAGTCCCACAGCTCTTTGCAGCAGTCTTGAAATTAATTACACATCTGCAGGTGAAGGTGGACGGCTGCGTCCGTCAGCCCGGGCTATGTGGCCCGTCAGGTATTTATTCGGTGCTCACTGCGGGTTTCGACTCCAGGCAGGTGAGGCCGGGGTGCCCCCGCTCGGCTGTTGACGGCCTGCCGTGCTCCTACCTTGCAGCAGACTGCCTTCTCCCCTGCATCCAGCCCGCATACGCCGGTGTCTCACCGGGGTGCGGCTCGCTGTCTTCGCAGCCCCCACCTTCATAGCAGGCGGACCCCGCTCCGGCTGCGGAAGGGCAAGGAGGACAGCTGGCGCCGAGCTCAACGCGGCGCCCGTGAATTCTTTGGCGGGGGGCGCTGTGGCCTCTGGCACGAGCTTATCGTTGCAATGACTGGCGCTCAACAACCTCATCACGGAGGGCAGCCGGCAGGGGAGCGAGTGACTGAGTGAATGAGTGAGTGACACACATGCCAGCCATATCCATGCATACGTCTACATTGCAGTTACAGAAACATCAAGCTCTGCTGTCCATACAAACACCCTTTTTTTCTTAAAACATTAAATTCACAATTATGAACGGTCATATTCTTTAAAGCATCAAAAAGGCACCTGTCTCACCTGTGAATTAACTGGCACCTTGCTGTGACCACTATGCAGCACTTTGGCGCACAACGGTATTAATCCATTTCAACGACGGAAAAAAGTTCTTACATAAACGAATGTATTTCACTTGTTTAACAGCAACACAAGGGTTATGCACAGATTCTCGTCTTGTTCGTTAAAATGCACCTGTGCGCCCCGTAAAACAGCCTTCTGTCGTATTCATAGAGGTAGTGTTGAAAATTGTTCGTTGGGGTCTGATTTGGCGTTATTTTGCAGCTTATTGTTGTTTATTTTAAATGTGTTACTGCAGCCGTCGCCGGTCTGAGGTAACACTGTGACACCGCATTCCTTCTGGTCAACAAACACAAATGCAACTAAACTGCAGAAATAAACAAATACAATTCTTATGTCTCGAACGAGAACGTCACAGCTACACTTTCCGCACCAGAGGGGAGTATTAATTGTTAGTAGGATTAATAATATTCCTACGAGACCGGAGTAACGCGTCTCGGCGTCGTAGTTCGGGCACAGTTTCGGTCTCCAGGAGCAACGCGGCGCGAGGCGAGCGGGGCGCGAGCACGGCGGAGAGCGCGCGCTGTCACTGTCCCTGTCTGCGCTGCCAACTCGTGCAAAATGACCGTATTAACCGCGGCGCTTCTATAGCGGCCCCGAAAAAAGCGAGCGTTCGTCTCCTCTATAAAAACTTTTTAAAGAAATTCTCAGTGTGGATTCCGGGTGTCAGTATGACCGTGAAGCAGTGCCAAGGCGATGTTGTGGAGCAGCCTCCGCAGTTTGGCGACATAAACACCCAGCAGCCGCTGAGGAGACCCTCGTCGCCCTTAAAGTCGGCGCCCCCTCTGCGCACGCAAACGGAACAAAACGCCGAGGCGGCTGCGTGTCAAAAGAAACAGGGTCGAGTACTTACGTCGTCTGCAGTGTGCGCGCCCACACCGGTGCCGTCCCCGTGCTCTTGGTCATGTTTTCCCCCGTGAACGCGCGACCGTGAGCCCCTCGTCCCTGGTGCCGCCGCCCCCCCCAACCAAACCCACTCCCTCACCCTCCTGCCACAGCTCACGCGCTCTGCCCCTCCGTCCCCAGCAGGTCTCCTCCAGAGCCTCCCCTGTCTGCGCGCATCCCCGTCTGCGCGCCCCCCGAGCGGCTCCTCTCAGCGACGAGCCGCGGGTGCGCGCCGCAAAGCTGAGCGCCGGTCTCCACCTAACGGGCGCGGCAGGGAACGCATACACTCCGGTGTGAGAATCGTCTGTTTCATCTTCGTTATAAGATCACTGTTGGTCTTGGGACGCTGGCTTTCATTTCTAATTAACACGCAAAACATGGAAAAAGCTAAACGTTGCTCATTTTTTAGTCTCGGGGTTGTAGTTAACCAGCAGTTAACCGGAAACCAGTATGGTGCTTCCTTCAATAGATTTACTCTACTGTACTTTATCACCCGGATTAGTCATGATCCCAAGATGATTATTTATTCATTTACCTCCACTACAACTTCCAACGTTTGTAAACTTTCCCATTCTTACAGCAAGGTGACGTCAACCACTGCGCCACCTGTTGTCCTTAAATTGTTATTGCTCTTCTGCTGCAGAGCATATAAAGTTTATACTGAATACAGTCCATCACATTTGGGTTACAGATAACAAATCATTTGTTTGAAATGACAGACCTGAAAGGGAATTTACAAGTGGTGTGTATGTATGAAGATTAACACACAGCACACAGGGAATCCTTGATATAAAAGGTTGTTATTAAGTGACAAATACATACAAAATACAACCATCACCACAAAAGGTACAGTCTACTGTAAAAATGACACAAAACATTTGCAGAGCTCACAGTAAAGCCACCAGGTCACAGCTTCTTCACAGAATACGACATAACACTTACAGCAGGTGTTTAAAAATGACACCGAGAAATACAAAGGTTCCTGTTCCTATGTACATTAGAAAATGTGAGTGTGAAAGGTAAAGGCAGTACGGTTGTGACATTAAAGAGCTGCAGGACAGCCACCACCGCGAGGGGCAGCGCAGCAGCTGAGGTCCGGGGGCTTTCATCAGTGCCACAACTCCGGGTCAGGTCACTCAAAAAGCTGCCCAATAAATATGTTTGCGACACCAATTTTTTTTTTTTTTTTTTTTTTTAGTAGCACCTGGCCACTGGTGTTAAAAAAAAAAAAAAAATTAAAAGCACCGTGCGCACCTCAAATCTCCTGTTGGGGAACGCTGTTACAGATGCTTTCTGTGCTTTTCTACAGGTCGATTTGAGAGTAGTTAAAANTAAAAAAAAAAAAAAAAAAAAAAGTCATCGCAAAGAGGTAAGAAACCATTTTTGGGAGCTGTGGCTGTGCAGTTGTGGTCCTAAAGCATGAAGCTGGGATGCATTACGGTGCAGGTCCACAGCAGCAGCAGTACAGCCAGGGAATAAAGATTAAGGAACAACTCCATGTCTTATGTAACGGCTAAACATCGCCAGACCCCTAAAAAAACCAAACACGTTCATAAATGTATTACTCGGCAAACAAGTATCATATATATACATGAGCATTTGTAAGATTAAGAAAAAACTTGAGTTGGAGTGAGTTACTTTACTGGTTTAGAACACATGTTCATAAGATACCGAGCAATAGATTTGTGAAAGTGTTCAGTTCTTTTTAAATCACCCTGTATTATCAGCACTGTCCAAATCAGATATTCATAATTTGAATATTCCCCTCCTGCATGAAGGACCATGGAGGTTTACACATAAAGACTGTGGCACTTACAGCCTCAAATACAAAAACACGAGTGTACATTCTTATCTGAGGTTTGGAAAATATCAAAACACTGACAAAAATCTGGCAAAGGTACATTTTTTTGTCTTTGGCGGTGCCTTCAGCACACGCCGATGTTACCTCATCGCTGTGACAACCAGTCACATACAGAAAGTATCTGAGATCTTTGTTTACAAGCAACAAACTGTCAGTTTAAAGTCCACTTATCCTGAATATTTTCTCCACTGTTTTCTTACTTCTGTTGTTACGCCGCGGCAGAGGAGCAGCAGATGCGTCGCAGCGTCGCTCTTAGTTACACAGTGTTGTGCCCGTGTTGTATTTAAAAGCGTAACTTGCAACACAAGGCCAGGGGGGTCGGTGAGCTGTACTTCACAACGCACCCACTGCTCTGCCTAATGTTTCGGAGTGGGGAAAAAGATCAAATTATTATACATCATGTACATATTTCAATATGTACCTCTGGAAAAAATACAGTACAAAAAACAATCAGTTGTCTGAAAATTGGAACATGAGTGACGATGAGATAAAGGTTTTCCACTGCTTTCCTAATTATAACCAATAACTGTGGCTTTCAGTGCTGAGATTCCGTATTTCCAGAAAAGACGCTGCCACCTTTCTTTTGTTTTGCAGCTTTTTCTTAGATTACACGGTTTGAAGAAAGCTACATCTCTTCTGTACAGCCTGGGTTCATATTTCACACTGGACTGGGTGTTGTCTGCCTTTAAGTACATAGTTAAGAATTACATACCGGACACAGTCACAGATGTGCTTGTGGGTTTATAGACACTTTCTTAATATAACCAGACTTTTCCGATTCCTGTACATTCAGTTAAAATAAATTCAAACTATTATGCAAATGTTTATTCTTATGTAGCCTATTCTTAGGAAAGCAGCGCTCTTCTGTCTTTATAATTATGTAAAACATTACATTAAAATAAGACAAAAATTCAAATATTCAGTACAGGCACTATCACAACTACCAAAAAGAATAAATAATACCCTATATTAATTTATATAACTGTTGTAAAACTTATCTTCCAAGTAAAACATTTAACATTGGTAGTATCTAATCTCTGAACCAGACTGAACATTTTCCACATCACTTTTTAAAACAAAGGAAATATATGTAAAAAAAAAAAAATCCTTATTGTATACAATGTGATAATGATAAATGTGATGGAATTTTGGAAATTATCCACGATGCTAGAAGCCACATAAAACATTTTCAGGATTAAAGACAAATCTAAACAGAATCTGGCAGTCTAAGCAAAAGGCTGATTGGTTCAATATTTTGTACCAAGAAATGGTTAAAAACAGCACAGAAAAAGAATTATTGTGAATACCAAAAGACTGGGCACTTGAATGGAAGCATTAAAAAACCTTCTTCTAAACATAGTTAAAGATAAAACACTGAACATTTATACACAGAATAAATTAAAGCTGAAAGATTATTAACACCTGGAATGTTAATGTAATTCAGACAAACTGCATCAGTCCCAACACCTGGCTGAGAATGTATAACACCGGATTGAAATTCACAGACTCTCAGAAACGTGCAAAAATTTAAAAGAAACTGGTATGAACTCCATTGAGGCAGACCCAAGGGGTTCCTGGAATTATTCAAGTTTTTTTTTTTTTTTTAAATTTCACCTTCACATCTTGCTCATTCAGCTGGATCAGTTTAACACCTGTAATGGTCTCTCTGTCCCTGTAAAGATGTGAGAAATGAATTCACTTTCGTTACTGTGTCCCTGTGTCCCCGTCCGAACGCCACTGTAATCGCGTGAAGACGGGACCATGTCTCCCATTGCGTTACAATCTTGTTGTCATTTTCACAGTTTACTGAATGTACAGTAGTGTTTAACAAAGATCCGCAAGTTTCTGCTGCTTACGACACAATGCATGAGGGGAAAAATAAAAGGCATGATATATATGAGTGACATCTGTGAGCAGCAGTGACATTGCTGACATGTCATTTTGGGCCTCAATACATACAAACGCAACACTGTTATACTCTTCAGATGAAAGAGTAAATGATACTGTCACTGGCTGAACACTGACAAGACTGGGTTCTCAGAACACTTCCCTTTGTACCGGAAAGGTAAAAACGATGACGACAGGTTTAAAATGTTCTCCGATTAACCATTTTAAACACAATTTGACACTGAGCAGGATGAACAACCACAAGCCCAGAGAGATCAATACCGTCTCCCCAGACAACTGAACCGTGACCTGAGTTGAACCCAGCTTTGTCAAAGAAAAAAAAATCCCAGTCGCAACTGACTTTTTGTTTGAACCCAAATCTGAGTAAAGGATCAGAACTGAAGCTCTGGCAATTATTTTTTTGTGATGACTGCAGATTACTGAACCCCATATCTACACCAATAGCATCTCCTCTAAATAATAAATGCAGGTTATTTGGTGCACAGTTTTTGCTATGTTCTCCATTAACGGCAGTGGCAGTTGGGAATGACTTCTCAGTTTTCAAATAATACTCATCTTGGCCAAACTTAAAAGGGTAAATAAATGGAGATTAAGTAATAAATATTTAACACCACAACCCTTGGCAGATCTGTTAGCGCAAATTGTAACGTAAAGCAAGACATTTGCCAGAAAATTTAGAGAATGAGTTTGGAAAATCTTTTCTTTCTCACCTTTTCTTTCAATACTCTGAAATACATCTTTTCCTAATGCAGGAATTGTTAGTGGTGGGTTTTCATATTCTTACATAAGATTTTAATTATTTCATTAAAGTCTGAGGCAGCATTCCTGCTTGACTAATTTCTAAAACCTAAAGCCTAATAATAAACTAGATCTCTTCCGTTCAATTTGCAGAAACAAACAAACAAAAAAAAATGAAAAGAAAGTGGAAACAGATTTCTAGACCTTTAACAATACTTCCCAAGAGGTCTCACTCCCCTTCTCTTGGCCAGGGGGATGGGGGGAGACGACATTCTGTGTCACAGTCACATACTCCTCATGTGTCATCTGGAAGTCTTCATCTCACTGGTCTCTGGTGTGTACAGGTACCTCCAGATGGCATAGTAATGGATGCCAGCTCCGATGGCCACGAAGAGGTGCCAGATGGCATGGGCAAAGGGGATGAGCCCGTCACTCTTGAAGAACACCATGCCCAAGCAATAGAACATGCCACCCATTATGAGCTCAAACAAGCCATCCCTGTTGGCCTGCAATGGAGAGAGAGGAGCGTTTACAGAATGCAAAGGGCCACCAGCATGAACAACGCCACCCCACCAATATCATCGGAGATCAGGAATGTTCACAAAACATGCAAATGTTACATGCTTTCAAATTATACTTCTATTTAGAAATTTAAACTAGTGGAGATGGAGGACATTCTGAAATACATTTAATAAACATTACAAGTGGATCTTTCATCACACTATAATTTCATGGTTTACTTTCATGAGCCAGTGGCTCATATTTCTGACTCTCAGAAGTAATGATGATGTTCACACCACAGATGAGTAGTAACTAATCTGCAGTACAGCAACCTACAATGTTTGGATGAACTGCTGCAAATCAAAAGTCTTTTTTTAAAATCAGTTCATGACTGGACACATTACATAGTCTCTTACCATTGACAAAATTACTAAAGCAGGGAAGACACCCATTACAGTATAGCATATCAGCTCCACAACCTTGTACCTGGATGGTAAAAAGGTATATTTAGTGAGTCTGGGTAAGAAATAAACAAGCTTACAAAACACTACGGACTGGCGACTACTAATTATGGTTTAATAGTTGAACGATAAAAACAATTTAGCACATCTGGAACACAAGGAATGGTGCTTGTCTAGATGAGGAATATATATTGTACTTTCACGTAGACTCTACTAGTATACAAAAATATATTAAATACTTCACGATTCACTGGCTGCATTCAGGAAACATCCATTAAACATGAAGGACTATTTACTATATTGGGCACATTGTCTGAGTGAAGAATATTTATAACCTTTGTTAATATGAACTTGCCAAGGAAAGTATGTCAAGACAAAGATGAACAGAACTGTGGACATTTCAAGAGCAAATGACCTTGAAATTTCGCTACATATTTCTGTCACATTTTCATGCAGCTGAAAATGCTACAAATCTTGGCAAATGAATTAAAAGTCTGCTACAGAGTCACCACCGCTGCTGCAGTGAAGGTCAGCAACACAACACCCCCAACGTCTCCAATAAACAGCACACCTTTCATGAAAGAAGAACACGTATGCTGTGCCCACGCATGCCATGATCCAGATGATCCAGCGCATGTGTGAAGCCCAGGGTCCCAGTTCCCTTAGGTTCAACCTGAAAAGGTCAAATCACAGGGCCCTTAAAGCAGGGCGGAGAATACTCACCATGGCAATATCAACTGGTCAATAACAAGAATTGCATTCAGTCACAGGGACTGGAACAGCAAATAGCATAAGGAGCTGAAGACATATCCAACCTACCTCAGATCACAAAGCAAGAACCCTGGCTCTTTTACCCTTCTGCATGGTATTTTAACTAACTGTTTCAGTAAAGTAGAAGCAGCGAGAATTAATAACCTTACAAAATGTTTAGACAAAATTGGCTCATAAGCACAAAAACAATATCTCTGATTTTTTTGTGTTATGTGAAAAAAAACAAAAAAAATATCTTAACATACATGAGATTATAAACGCATCCAGTGCAAAAGGTGCAAAAATATAAACGTTAGTTGTCCCCTTATTGGCATGAAGGTGTGTGTACAGCGGTACTTGTCACCTTGACCGAGATTTTTGCATAGTCTCACACACACAAAGTGCTACACATATAACTGACGTGTGCCTCCAGGCAGTTCCCAGCTAATTTGTCACTATGAGGACAAATGGTCCAGATCAAAAACAAACACACACACACACACACACATACCCGGGGGGGGGGGTGAGTGCGCTGGAAGGAAGGACCCTAACTAGCAACAGGAAGGGATAAGAAAATATACGTGACATACAAGGCACTGCACACATTACTAATGTAAGGGTAATAAAATTTGGTGATTATATTTGTTATTAGTTATCTCCGTTCCACCTTTCGACTGAACTTCAACTGGTAACCCCTATGCACGTTGCTCTCTGTGGCATCAGTACTTACATTGATTCATTTTTTTAAAAAAATTTAACCCACCTTATGTACTAACGCAACCACTTCATGGGTGATATAGTTTGGTGATATATAAAGTGTTATTACGTTTTACCTTTCCGCTTTCTCACCCAGGAAATACCAAATTACTCAGCTAGTGACATTATTTCTTGAACAATGGGGTCACAATTTTCAAATGACTTGTAACACAAGTCAGTGCACCCTGGGTAATAAAGTGTAGCTATGAAGGCTATTATGAATAATGGCCATGTATTAAAGCTGTCTGTTGCTGGGAATCTGGTCACCTGGTAGCAGAAAAGAACCCTAGGAGCTTCTGAGGAGTGCTGGTAGGTAAGGAAAAGTTCCGGGACTCCAAAGAACAAAATTAAGTGTCAGTACTGCATAATGGTGAGTTCCAGCCTACTTCAAGCTCTGAATGCATCAGTAGAGCTGGTCACTCTCACCCACTTCTGTGCTTAAGTGCAGGTCAACAGATTCCAGACCATGTTATACAAACGCATTTAAACTGTGTGAGAATCAAAGCATCCAAGACTCTTTAATTTAGATAGATGAACTCAATCAGTTTTCCATTCACACTGAAAGGTGGCAGACTAAAAGGAGAAACTTTAGAGCAAAACGTGGCTTCTTGCCAGCATGCGTAACAGAATTAAGGGTCTATCATTTTAGAAAGGGTTTCATGACAATGCAATGGAGCCTCCTTAAAAGCCACTGCGCAAAATTAGTGTTCGATAAAGCAAATCCACATGAACAGTGAGACAGTAATGTCTGAAGTGCTGTGGCTCCAGGATGTCTGCAAAGACTGGATAGAGTCCCTGAACCGTATGTGATGCTAGACTGACTGTATAGAAGACTAATCCTAACTAAAACAGAAACCAACATGTAACATTTTACAAACAAATAAACGTTGCAATAATAATGAGTATTCTTTAATATGACAAAAGTATTTTCAAAATAAAACCTTTAAAATTTAAGCTACGGAAAAATGCAAAAATCTAGTCTGGTTAACACAGTACAGTCTTAAAAAGCTCTCTGGAAGGTAACCACAGATCAATGATTGAAATGATATATTCCTTTAAAATGCATTTCTGAATGAAGGAAACTATAATGACATGAATCAGAAGCTCAAATGCAATAAAACTGCAGTTGCATCAACGTAGACTCATTTCTTGAGAAATGGCGGTTTATACGACAAAGGACTCAAACCATGTATATTTACAGTAGCATCAGAAGTATTCGGCTCCCAGTGTTTATTTCTCCTTTTGCTTTAATCCAGGGACAAATTAAAATATTATATATGTAAATGGAATTATTGTTTATCCTTATTCACAGAAAATTGTCTGGTCAAAAGTAACTCAGTCATTTTAAAATAAGTTATAATTTTGATGAGTTCTGAGAATTATGTCAAAAACAAGAGACATTAATATAGGGTAAAAATCAATGTTCACACAGGACTTGAGGACATGCAGACAGTGGCTATTGAGTGTCAGTATCAATCTCAGTACCAATATGTTGTGATGTACGTAATCCCTACTGCAATTCAAAGAGAAATATGTGGCAAAAACATGGAAAATGTATTTTCATTTTCAAAAACACAGTTCTTTGCTACAAGTGAGTAAGAGTAAAAGATACACTGGTGTCTGAAGTACATATGAAAGATGCTGGGTAATAGGCAGTACCCTGCAACTGTAAATTGGTGAATACTTTCTAAAGACACTGTATCTTTTACATCTCCCACAAGATTTATAAAGTATGCATTTGGCTTTATGATTTTACTGTAATCACTAACATTTTAGACAGGTAAACAAAAAGGAGAAGTTTGCCAAGACCACAACCCTTGTCTGCAACAGGTTTGATATGACAAGCAGCGCACATCCACTCCATACTCACCAGGGGGCGTAGGAGGCCGCAATGAAAAAGTAGATCACCATCCTGTCACACATGTGGAAGCAGTGCTCCACTGACCTGTTACAAATGAAAGAGATCTTGAGTCCAGACCAACCCCAGGACTACAAGGTCTTTGTAAATGTGAAAGCTGTTAAAATATGTGTGTACAGTTTCCAGTAACATGATGTCCAAGCTCCTCCATCTAGGTGTTCAACAGTGAGAAGCAGCACGATACCTGTCCACATAGGCTGATCACTGTCTGCTAGCCTAGAATTTGAACCATTTTGGGCTTGAATCCTGCTTCTACTCCAGTAGCACTATTTGATTTAAGCTTTAATACTGCTGTATAAACGTGTAAGCCACACTGAAAAAGGAAAGCTTCGGATAAATTTACCAGAACACATAAAACGTCATAAACGCATTTGTATCATAATTTATGCAGTATACAAGTCTAATTCTGAGCTAGAAACAGTTTTTTTCTGAACTGACAATCAAACACATTCTATTTGGGCCCAGGATTCCTCTGCAATTGAGTACTTGCTGTCTGGCTGCAGCCCCTGAGGACGCCCTACCGAAGGTGGCTCTTCTTCCAGGAGATGGTGTGGAACACAGTGGACACGATGAAAAGGCCAGACAAGCCAAGCCCATAGATCCACGCAGATATAGTCTCCCATTCGTCATCAGACAGGAAGCACAGGAGGGAGCTGCCGAGGATGCTGGGAATTATCCAGAGCTGAGAAAAGTTAAACAAAACCACATTAAAGGCAGTCATTAAACAAGCTCGTGTCCAACTCCCATGGACAGAATCAACGTATGCGGAACAAGCGAGCAGGCAGATTTGTTCATATGCAAAAACAACCCAACTATCTGCACTGCAACTGAACTGTTTCATGCAATACCACAAATCCAGCTCTGTAAGTCCAGATGAGTCATAATGCAGACAAACAGCACTGAATTCTCACTTTAACCTGGAAGTGTTAATGCTAATCTGTCACTTTCTAGTTTTAAAAAAAAGGCATGTGTCAAATAATTTAAGATTATATAAAAGTTTAGTTAGATTTAGGCCAGTAGAACTTTGGAGTACAGTGGAAAGAGGACAGTGATGCTTCTGGGGAACCATATTTTATTTTTAGAGCTCACTCACTAATGCAAAACTGATCAAAAATACTTCTTGACCAAACATGGTCTACAGGGTACTGCCTACTGCCCAATGTCTTTTATATGTACTTCAGACACCAGTGTATCTCTTACTCATAACATAGCAAAGAACAGTCTTTATTTTTTAATGAAAACTCATTTTTCCATGCTTTTGCCACATATTTCTCTTTGAATTGCAGGATGGATTACATACATCATAACATATTGGTACTGAAACTGATACTGATCACTGTCTGCACGTGCGACAGTTTCACCACGGCCTCTTTTTTTATACCTGTGCAACAAGTACTCCAGTGACATTCTGCGTGGGCCAATATTTACCCGAAACAAAAATGACTGGTTCAACAGGCTCCTTCATAAATAAAAGGGTGGAAAAATACTATCACAAGATAAATAAGAAGAAACAGGGAAAATGACCGTAAAGAGAAAAGCAGCAATGAAAATTTCTATCAGGTCTGAAATGTACACAGCACAGTAAAAACTGGTAAATACTGACAACTGAAATGCAGAGGAAACCTGGATGGGGAGACAGTCTTCCCAGGGGTGAGGCGGCTCCCACCCGCCAACCCTTAAATAACCTCTGCCGCCACTTCCACTATTTCCTGTCGTTCTTCCACATTTAGTGCTCCGAGCTACTCCTGCCGTTTCCCGTCTTTCTGCTTCTGCACCCGAGATCTATGTCGCGCCACACAGACCGTCCAAAGTTTCGGTGTCATAAATGCAGGAATTCAGTCCTACTTACTGCATGTGTGGCGCAGTTGGCTGCGTGTTCATACTCCGTCGGTTGATATCGTTTGTTGGGTGGAACTCTGCTATTCATGAACCTTAAAAGATACAAAATCATAGTAATTTTGACAAGTTATCATTTTTACACCTATGCGTATAGCACATGCTTTTCTTCAAAGTGATGTACAACACAAGTTATATAAAAATACTATATTTAGCAACAGATATTAGTCACGTAGCTGCCTACACAAGTGATGTTCAAATTCTTAGGTAATCATAGCAGGTTCCTGGCAGAGATCAGGAGAAAGTAGTTAAAAAAAATTTTTTAAAAAAAGCTGTTTTGAAACCCTTCTTGAATGCTGAGGGATTCAGCATCCCTGAGGGAGAGAGGGAGTTTGTTCCATCACAACAGGACCAAAAGGAAGAACTGCCCACTCATGAGTGGGACAAACAAGCAGCCAGCAACAGAGAAGCATAACACTCCTGCTGGTGTGCAGATAAAGATCAGATGCTGTAGGCATCAAGGGGCTAATCCTATGACCTGTAACCAGAGCCACAGGAAGTTACAGGAAGTTAGAGAAATAAGGAAGGGAGGCACATGGGAACCCTTTTGGAGACTGAACACAATTCACACTACAGTGTTTTGAATCAGATGTAGAGACGTGACAACAGACGCCGTAAGACCAGACAGGAGGGAACTATAGCAGTCCTGGGGAGGGATCTGTATAGCCTGGACCAAAATCTAGGTAGAGTGATGGGCATTAAATGGAGGAGGTGGGTTATGAATTGAGTCAAATGTTACACCCAGGCTTCTGACTCACAAAGTGGATGAGTGAACTGTCCAGTCTGACAGAGAGCTCACAACAGTTGGCAGGGTGAGCAGGGAGTGGATTGCAGTATTAGAAAGATTGAACCGTGTATAGTAATCCATCACACCGGTGACAATGTCAGTAAGAAGACGCCTGTGTCAGTTGGAGGAATGAAGAAGAAGAAGAGCTGTGTTGTCTGCATGAGCTGAGAAGCAGTGACTGAAGCTCAGCAGCACAGCTTGAAAAACAAGAAGGACCAAGTACTGAGCCCTGTGGAAGAGCGAATGAGAAACAACAAGGTGCAGAGGAAACCACCCCATTGCACCTGGTAAGATCCACCTGACTGGTAAGCTTCAAAGCATTTCGCTGATGATCCTTTTTGTTTTTACCCAACTAGAACAGCTTGGTATCAACAGACACCAAGTGGGAGATATTTACAGAAATATGTTTACAGTCCTTTGGAACTCTGAGTAAACAACACGTTACCAATTTATAAACTTACACAATACACAATGCTTTCATTTCATTCGCACATAATATGTTCTGTGTGGATTTGGAAAAACCAAATTACGCTTTTGTACATAGTCACTTTACATTGCCTACAACTCCGTAGCTAGATGTTCCCACTAAAGTGCCGTACCTTTCTCATGCGTACAACGCTTGGGAATTGACCCTGCAGCCCTACAAGTCCCTGAGCCACTCTTTGTCCCCACTTCCCGTTTCTACTGCCAAATAATACTAGGCTGACAATGACAGGGAGCCAGCAATTCATTCTTTATGTCAGCGTGTTTTCTTTGACATCAGTGAACAGAAACAGCTCCAGGCTGGGTGTTTATTGTCCGTTAGCCCGAGCGTGACGCACTGGGAAATGCTCACAAAGCTGGCTTGCCTGTAAATCAGAGACTTGCACATCTCCGCAAATGTCAAACTATTAACAAAGCATTTGGAGACACATACCATTAGCATTATATATATATATGCTTCTGAATACGTAAACAAATTAGAACATTTTATCAAAGTGAAAAGCAGTACAGTTTTCATTTCCCGCCCCCCCCATCTTTCATTTTTGAATGCATTTATAAAATTGCGCAGTACATAAGGTAAAACCAGATAATGTTTTTCCACAATGACTGCGCTTCATTAGTTTGATTCAAATCCTCAGGACACTGGGTCTTGTGCAAAAAGTGATTTTAATCCATATCACGTTATTACAAGTTGCTGTATTTTGCCGTTGCTTGGTAACTGTGAGCCGATCCAGTCAGGAATCTGAGGGTCTTCACTGAAGCAAAAGAGGTGGAGTGCTGATGTCACTGTAGTCATGGAAACTCTAGGCTAGGGGATTGTTTTTTTCCCTACTAAAACTCTCTTTTTTTCCTGCAGGATAAAATTAACATGACGGTGTCAGGGAGCACCACATGAAGACATGAAAATGCATTAAAAATGTACCTTTGCAGGCTTTCGTTTTGTTACAGTATAACAGAAGCTTTCAATTACACAATAAACCACAAACGTCAACCTGATTCCATTACACAAATACAGCAGTTACGTAACACCAGACATTGCTGGGCTGTCTGGATACGAAATGGTTTATGGTTTCGTATGATTTTTCACTTTTCAACTACATCTGTCCTATGTTTTGCCCTTTTTGAGGTAGCCAGGTTCTCCTGTGCCACAGTACTGGTGTGATATAAAGATGATATAAAGATGTCTTGCAATTTTGTACGTTATGGAGCAGATAATGCTAGTTTTATTCTCATTCGTAAACCCATGGAGTACAAAAGCTGTTCTGGATGAAGAACAAGGAAAAGAACAGAGGTTCCTTCATGCTGACCCCACAGGGTCTGCAGCAGCACTTTGTTCTGACCTAAACCTGTTTGCCATCGATGTATCATACAAGCAAATTTTTTAAAAGAGTCCGTAAGGACTTCAGTGCACTGCAGTGTTTTACTACAGCTGTCTCTCAAGTACCAGCTCTGTTTGGCCATGGTTCATTAAATTCATTCATTTTCCACCGATACCTGTTTATCCCAAGACAGAATCAAGGTGATCCGGAGGGTAAACAACTGCTTTCCGGAGGGCAAACAAAGGGTACGAGGATAGTTCACACAACAGTTCAGATGAGACAGCAGCCATAGCAAGGTGGCTGCACACTCATTCACCCTCTCTCTCTCACTCACACACACACACACACTACAGGCACTTTAGAATGACCAGTTCACATAGCCCATATTTTTAGCCAGTGGGAGGAAACCAGAGCATCCGGAAGGAACTCTCACAAACACGATCAGAACATGCAAACTCCACAGTGGGTGGGGATCAAACCTATACGCAACTGCACAGCCCATGTGCTGTGAAGCACCTGCTCACTTCCCTGCCAGGCTGCCATGACATGAAGATAAACTTGGTAAACATGATGGCTGAACCTCAGACAATAATAAGCCAACAGAAACAGTTACTCGGTAAATTTCACAGCACACATATGAAACAGATACCATTAAAAATGCCCAGGTGCCTTCAAGGAATGCCCACCACCTGGGTATTACATTTAAGCCCATTGAAACAATGTGAATAATTCAACACACTGAAAAGACCAGCAGTACAGAGCATCTCTAACTATAACTAACTTGCATGCATGTTATGTCAGTTTCCATTGTGTAGCAGTAAATCAGGCTCATGTGAAACTCTGCTATAACTGCATGTTTTTGTTTAATCCTAAATTATTTACACATGCAAAATCATACATTACTGTGCCCTTTGGTTATATCTGCCCTTAAATTCCAAACGGCCTTTTGTCAGAATAACTACGTTACCTATCAGTGCAACCGAAGGTGAGTTATGCAGAGGTGAGGTAAGTAAAAGGTCGAGCTTTGGCCAAAAATGCCAAGTGATCCAGTTAAGGTGGGAGATGTATTTTTGTCACCTTGCTTATGAAATTATTAGTAGAAGCTTATACAACTCCACCCAGCATGGCCAGCGTTCAGCTGCAGCTCCACAATCTTTCCTTGCATGTCCCATATTTCACTGCTGACAACAGTTCAGATCACTATTAATAGCGAGACACAAGAACAGCCAACATGAACCAGAAACACATTTCATTAAAGCTCTGATTGCCGAGTTTAAAAAAGAAGCCTCACCTTTTCTGTTCTTATCAGACAGGGAAATGGTTCTACAGGGACCTGGAACCATGTAGTATTTAGGACATCTAATCCTTTAATTTGAACAGTAGTTGCATACCAAAAAAATGAGTGTTCAGGCTGTGCTGTAAAAGTACATTATAATAATCTTGAGTAATTTTAAAAAATCAGTTAAGACACATCTAATAAGCAATGGGCACAACTAACAGTAGATGGTAAACAGCATGATCACTGTATGACACTGTTAGTGTCTTAAATACAATATGGGGAAAATATGGACTTTTAACAATGTAAAACATGATTCTGATCCATGACTTAGTGAGAAATGACTATAACTGCTGAAACAAAACAGACTTTTAACCTTAATTAAAAAATTTAGAAAATGGTCTTAGGGTCTCCATTTTCAATAGCTTTTATTCTTTACATAACGTCCTTTTTAACCATAAATGATCTTCAGACAATATGATGATTTGTACATCTGACAGGCAGAGCATGCCTGCATATCTGCAGTTTACAAACATGTTTAACCCTACAACTTCAGACAGCGTTCACTCCCATCAGCCAACTGCAAAGATTCTCCTTCCACAGGTGTTTTTGTCAGTAAAAGCATTCAATTGTGTGCACAAAGGCATATTAATGCTTTCACAGTGAGTGCATTGGCATTATTATGCACTTAACTTCCAGTAAGTCTACATGTGGTTAGAGCCACCACCTTGCACTCAAAGGACCCAGGTTCAAATCCCACCTCCTGCTGTAGGACTCTTCATCAAAGTATTTACAGCAAAAATGACCCAGCTGTGTGAATAGGTAAATAAATAAGTAGCTTAACACTAAGTCATTGTGAACAGTGTCAGTGAAACAAATAGATTAAAATGCATCCCATTTCCATTTTGACCATTTTTGTTCACTGGCTGGTGGAAACTGATAATACTGAAATTTAAACTATTACAATTGTAAAAAAATTAATTTCTCTTTATTTGACTGCTGCCCCTTTCTTACTATATTACACAGGTAACACAAAAATCCCATCAGTAGCCACAGAGTAATATTTTAAAACACAGATTAAGCCATTATAGTGAAACAGCATATAGTGAACTTACAACATGTATTATTTCCAGCAAAGCACATGTGTGTATTTCCATTTGCAGCAGGTAAAACCAGCAAAACATCCTTTGTTTACAGCCCATTAAAAAAAAAAAAACCTTCCACAATCTTACATGTTACATAATGCTGTGGTCACTGAGCATCATCATCATCATCATCATCATAACGCAACCAGTACAGAGTGTAAAATGAATCCAGTGCAAACTAAAATGCAGTATGTTTAACGATTGATCAAAGAAAATTGTTTAAAGATCACAACCATTAAGCGTGCGTCTGTGCGTGAGAGCGTGTGCGTATTTCTCTGAGAGCCTCAATTCACAGCCGATTATATTATCTTGCCGTCTGAGAATTCCCCCGACGCCAGACAGGCTCACAAATCCAGCTCAGAGAGTTTCATGCCGAGACGTGCAGCTACACGTGAACATGAAACTCACACTGTCCACAGCCTTTCCCGCTCCCCATCTCCCTACGGGATGATTCCTTACGGCTGAAATGCTCGGTTTGTCCAAGTGGTCTTTCCACAGCTACTGCTATCTGTCCTCCCACATGCCAGATCCAACAACCAAACTGCAGAGAAGATGCTGAAGAATGTATGAGGGTAAAAAAGTGTGAAATTAACCAGAGAACTTATCAAATTCCACCTCACGTAAGATTTCTAGCATCAAGGCTATTTAAATCCTAGGCAGTAAAAACTCAACAATAATGACAGGATCATTTATTTTACTAGTTTTACCCTTTTACATAGCAGAATATAAAGTAGTGGGGCAGCTGATAAGAGCCACTCGGAGGCTGCAGGTTCGAACCACACCTCTTGCTGTAGTAGCCTTCAGTGAGGTACTTTCCCAAGATTACTCCAGTACAAAGTATACCACTGCATAAATGGGTAAATCAATGGAAATATTAGTTGTATTTCATTTCATCTAGTCAATGCAGAGCACATCTATACATAAAACATGGATTTACATTAATGGACTTCTGATGTGCAGTACAGAAATATTGTATTTATAAAAAATTCAGCTGTTGTCTATGAGCTTTAGCAACAGGAATTAAATCGCTAAAGAGGTAAAATTTGAAGGGATGTTTGTCCAGCTCACTATGTCTGACTGTTCAACTTTTTAATTAGATTTATTATCCTGTGATATAATATATTCTAATCATATACATACTTTCATGTTATTTAAGAACTTCAGTTTGGTATAAAATCTACCTATTTGAAAAAAAAATGTTTGCTAGTAGAAGATCAACTGATTTTAGTTCCTGGTTCCACTTTCCTACAGCACACAAAACCTAAGGGGCCAAAGAATAGTATTAAACAAGCAACATGTCTATCAGAACTGATCACTATGAGTTTTTTTTTTTTTTTTAATAAACGGTAAGAATTCGTTATTAAAATGTGTTTTTTAATGCGTTTTGGCTGTAACAAGTATGACGGAGACAGGTATCAACATCAGACACTGCTGGTAAAAACATTAACTTGAGTTTCAGGAAATGTGGATGGCTCAGTGCCAAGCTGCAGTTGCTGCATTTATGTCCATGTGAGAGGAGAAAACCTGATTCCTCCTGATACATCCACAAACTGAAAAGCGATCTTGCACTAGAGCATCACTTACTTGCTTTGTCTCACCAGTTTCCTTTGTCTCTATGACACAAAAAAAGTGACCTGTTAAAAAAAGTGAAGAGGACAAAACTCTAGAATTGTCCAAGATTCCTCATATTTTTATGTCTGTTGCTTTCCACAATCACTGACTTAGTAAGTAAGCTGTTTATATTTAACCCTGAGGAATTAGCAATAATTTAGGAATAGAGAAAATGGACATAAAGTTCCATATATGTTTCCTGTTTCCACTGAAATAGCAGGAAAGACCTGCTGCCACAAACCAAGACAAAAACAAAACAGGCCACATGTGAAATCTTACACAATTTTTTCAAGTAGGGGTCTGACAAACTGTCAGGTGCTGGGGGAACACAAACATGCTGATAACAGTACTGGATAATTATGCATAAATATGGGGGCACATGCCCCCCATTACACGTATTTGGTAAAAGCAACATGAAATGGGCTGTGTGTTGGGACCACACTGTAGCGTGTACAATCCACAGCAGCATCGAGGGGACGGACCTCAACTCTGAAACACCAGTCCAGTGACCGTCCACTGAACTCTTTCCATAAGGAGGCAGAGGACCCCAAGCAAACCTATACCTGGTGACTCTAACAGACCTGGACAAAAACCCTTCTTCTCCCAGCAGTATGACCATTGTCACTGGCCCCTTCCAGTTCCACATAATAAAAGTGCAATACCTTCATTAGTGCTCTAGACGTGTTCTTGAGAAGTGAAGTGCTTAATGAAACAGTGCTATAAGAGATCTTTAATAAGGGATACTTTGTAAATGGAAGGTGACTGCTCAACATAATACAACATATTCATAATAACTTTCATAATAGCAAATAAACATAAGAAGTAGCCTATTTTATGGATGAAAAATGTAAAATTAAAAAAAGTCTTAAAGTCTATTGAAATTTTTCCAAATATGGCAATTTATGTAATGTGACTGCAGTGGAATGTTATGTAACTAAAGGGCACTACTGTGAAACAGCACTATAGGGGGTAGCGCTAATTGAGGTACACCTATCCCTCAGTTTATGTTGACAACCCGCTGCTGAAAACTGGACTTAAACCAGGAAAACATACACAGGGACCCCATTTCCCATTATTTTAAGCAGAAAAATTATAATCCGTCTCCACCTCCTCCAAAATCCCAACCGACATCCCCAAGTATCACTAAAACATTGTAAAACACCAATGTATAACTAACAAACCATCATCACTCTCACGCTTTCTCTTCCCTTGTGCAGCAACAGACATTTAGCAAGGACATTTGGACACAGAGCTGCAGCAGGTCCCCCTCACGCATTCTTAACCCTTCTCTGTGCGCAATTTGGACATTATGATAGGTTTTCGAAATGTAGATGGTGTAATATATTGGGCGGTATGAATGCATTCACAGGTAGGCTTTACTGGAGACCAGATGGATACCCAGTAGAAGCAGTACAAGCAAGACACATTTCAACATAATACATTAGAGATGAGTTTTTATACAGAATTCAGCTGCAAAACATGGTAAAACAAATTAGTTTTTTTTGGTAAAAGTTGTTTTCGATATTTTGCATTAAAAAAAACTTTCAAGGTGAGGCTGTATATGTGGTTTGACCACAAAACATTATATGGGGAACTCCAAACTTAAACCAAATTTTTGATACAAAAATAACAAGACCTTCTATAGAGAGGATGTTTACCAGAGGAAAGGTGTATTACTGTATTTATGAACACACCTCAGAAGGTTTCTGAATTTGGCCTCTCGTTCTAGAAGAACCTCACATAAACTGGCTGGTTGTCATTTACAGTTGCAGTAAGTGACGTGCAAAGGATGTGGCTCTCAAAGCCAGTGTCCCACCAGTCTATTTTTATTATTAATTTAGTTCAAACCTCTGTCCATTTACCCATTTATACAGAAGGGTTTTCTTACTGTAACAATTCCAGGTGAGCACCTTAATCAAGGATACTACGACAAGAATGGGATTCGAACCTGCGGCCAGTGGGCCAGAACACCACACTACCTGAAGGTACCAAGAAAAGCAGTGTGTGGTCATCACTGACGTAGGGTTTTTATGACCGTGTGATGTGGCACTTCCTTCTCACTGACACAGGTGTCAAGCACAAACAAAGCAGGTAGTGTACAGTAAGATATTAACAGGTACTGCTTAAAATTCCGTACAATTTGGCAGACTTTCCAGACTTTTATTCATCACAACTGTAGCTTAACCCTTTCACATAGATATATACAGAAAGAGAGACAGATTGTCAATTCAGGGCTTTAAACAATACAACCACAATGGCCACATAACAGCAACTGTTTATAGGAAAATACAGGATACGTTATTTTGGACAGGTCACCAGTTGCATGATGGTGTGTGTGTGTGTGTGTGTGTGTGTGTGTGTGTGTGTGGAGCGCATTTTACAACTACCCGATCGAGCACAAGCGGAGAAAATACTGCAGATGGAAAAAATAAAAATAAACAGCCTCCACACCAAATACCTGTCATGTTTTGTTCGCTGTCTTCTGCGTCGCGCAGCTCCCACACACACACACACACACACACACACACACACACACGCAAGCAGGGCAGCACTGTCCCCGTAGCCCAGCGTCTTCTCGCACCTTAGCAATATACAAAACACACACGACAGACAAGCGCGCGCACAAAATACACACACCACGATGCTTTTCTGCCGCAACAAGGCACGTGCGCCGCGCACCAAAGCATCTGCCTGTCCACTGGGAGGGTCCCCGGGCTAAAAGAGGAGATCAATACAAACTGAACATTCTCAACATTTTTCTTCCCATTTGTGCCACGCGAGCGTCATAAAAACCGGCACCAAGCCACGCCGAGGATCATTTTTTCAAGCCGTGCTGTGTAACAGTTTGCCGCGCGCGCAACAGCGGACCGGTCGCGAGCACAAAAAGCCCGGGGAGGGAAGACGGTCAGGCAGTCAGAAGAAAGTAGATCGTCTGCATTTACGAAGCCGTGACAAAGGCGAGAAACAGGAAACGCGTGTACGTACCTTACAAGATTCATTTAAAATGTGCGGTTAAAAAGCGGAGCGGGCCTGGAGGGAGGTGATGCTGAGGGTGAGCGCGCGGAGAGCCCTGCTCGCCTTGCTCTCTCTCTCTCTCTCTCTCTCTCTCTCACGGCGCTTTGAACAACCGGAAGTGTCCCTCTCCCCACCTTCCTGCCATTGTCGCGGAGCGCAGCAGCATCCCAGCGAAGTCCTAAGCACGTTGACATCGCGTAATATTTAGATTAACATTTACATTACCTGCCGCTGGCCACACTACTTTCAGCGACGTCCTTCTCCACTGTCACTTCCATACTGTCTATAAGGTATTCATAACCTATATGGTATTAACACGCTGCTTTTATATTATTTGGGATATTCCATGAGCACAGGACAGTTAGTAGGGCAGCACTTAGCGATGATGACTTGTAAAATCAAGGTTTCTGATTATTGAATAAATGAATAATGTAACTTTTGTTTGTCATAAGCATTTAGTAAGTTTCAGACTTTGACCCTAAACCAAGCTGGCAGATTCCTCTTCCATGGCTTTCATTTCTGGAGAAAACTGACTGAAGATGACTAGTGAAGTCTTCAGAAAGACAGTTGTCAGGTAAGAGGATGTTGCTGTTTGCAGTAATAACAACTTGGTTTGTTTAGGTATAAGCTGTGACTGACAGCCAGGAATCACCAATGAAATTCAATCAGGAGACAGCTGACAGTGAAGAGGAAATGCTATTGGTTTGTGGTAAAAGTGACTTGATTGGTTAGGGTGGAATCTCTGACTGACAGCTGTCAATGGCCAGTGAATCCATCCAAATCCACAGAAGCTAAATGATACACATGAGGTGCTGCCATTGGTTCGTGGTAAAGTGACATGGCTGGTAAGGGGACAAATCTGGTTGCCCCATAAAATGTCCCCTTGCAGAAATTTATAACACATTTGAAAACTTCATAGATCACTTAGCTGTTTTTCAAGATGGCCACATATACTTTGTCTCCTCTTCTGAGACAACGTTTACATTTTTGGATCCTTCTTTTTAAATTATTAAAATTGGTTAAATGTCACATCTTGTTCAAAGGATTTGAACAATGATTTCCTGATTTTTGCTTCAGCTTGTTTTCAAAAGGGGCCAAGAGCCAAGGCAGACGCCACTGAGAAAGTCCAACTGAAGCTTTAAAACCAAACCAAGTTACTATGGACACACTGGGTGTGTCTGAGGAGGAGACCACTGGGGCTTTGACCCCCCTGCTTCACCTCATGGTTACAGAGAGATTGTGGAAGTGTGGATGACAGTGAAAACATGTCCCCTAGAGACTTATCTGAATATTATGGTTGGTGTGTAAGCTAAGTTTAAACAGTTGGACGACTTGGACGCTCTTAAAGCTTAACTAAAGAAACTCTTCCTCATCTGTTGCGACCATGGAAATTCTCTGTATTGGAGGAATCTCAGGAATCAACAGCTACCTCAATAGCTATTCTGGAGCAGAAGGTAGAGCTGCAGCAAACAAAACTGAATGAAATGGAGAATAGAAACTGTTGCAATAATCTGAAAACTGTGGGTCTGCCTGAGAAGACTGAACGTAAAGTTTCTTTAAAACAATTTCTGAAGGGAAAACTACCTTCTGGAGTTTGGTTGTCATCCAATTCTGCTTCTGTTGAGATTCGATTTTCCCTGCCAAGTCCCTCGCCGTGCTCCCTACCTGAATGACCATGCGCGCACTGTCCTCGTCCGGTTTGAAAAAGAAAACTGTACAAGGAAGAAGAGTAAATGAAATTGGCTACTGCACACTGCAAGTCCTATAACACACTGCAGACATGGTCTTGTAATTCCTCATAAGACATATTGCCAGTTGCAGAGCAAGGCCTTGTTTAGTTATTATGCATACTGTAGTTCAACGTGTAGCAGCTTTTCAAGTATTAGAAGTGCCAAAATATTAGCTATAATATTCAGTTAAGTTGTACATCAGTATTGAGATGGCATTAAGCTTCCTTGAACACGGGGGGCATGTGCCCCACCACCCGGTCCCATGTCCATGCGCCTTCACCATACTGTCCCTCTGAAGTTGTCCAGGTTAACAATAATATAAACTGGTATTTTAACCTCACTGAACATCTATTTGTGTAATGTGGGATGTGTCTCAGCAGAAGCTTCCTCAGTCAAAAGGATGTTTTTTTTCTTGTGCAAACAGCATTCAAGTTTTAAAAATGACCACTAACAGACTGTTTTTTTTTTTACATACTTGTCATGTGTCCAGTCTAGAGATATTTCTTGAGCAGATGTCACAAAATGTGTAGGGAAAATGTAGAAAGGTGGGGGGAAAACCATAAATTTTTTCTTTCTAAAATATCTTGCAAGTCCTAAAACTTGCCCACCAGTAAAACAATAAAATGTCCTCTGGTCAGTTTGCATTTTTCCCCATTCCATGTTACTGCTAAGAACAGTAGTCAGCTCTCTGTTCGGGCTTCTCTGCCTTTCACGAAATAAACTCCATATCTTTTTGTTACATTTCAAATGCCTTGAAGACAAAACAATTTTAACCTATGTCATCCACCCAAGAATCTCCGAAATGTTGAGGTCGGCATCTATTTATTGGTATTGGCCAGTTGTAGCCAAGTGAAATGTCAATAAACCAAAATATATATCACCAAACTTTATTACCCTTACATCACTAATGTGTGTGGTGCTGTCTATAATTTCTTTTTTTTATGTTTTCATTTACTCACATATAACAGCTACTGAATCCTTTGATTGAACACCAATTGATTGAGCCACAGCGATAGTAATAAATTATACATCACCAAAGTTTATTACTGCCAAGTTTGTTGAATTTAGCACATCAGTCTTTCTAAGTGTGTGTGTTCCGAACGTGGGGACACACGTATGACCACTACTCTGGCTTCTCCAAACTAGACTACGCAAAATCCTCACTTAGGTTGAGAAGGATATGTTTGGTAAATTCCAAGCCTGTGGCTTGAAAAAAGAAAGTCATGCATACAGAAAAACAGACAGACAGAGCTATATAGATATAGAGATAGTTTTGGGAGCAGCCTTTGGAGTGCGATTCTTTGTTTTATTACCTGCCTTTCAGCCATGGTTCACAGAAATTAAAAACAGATCCCCAGAAATGTGGTGCATATCCTATTAACACCGACAGGCCACTTCCGAGAACAACACAGTACTCTTTAAATGATAAACGCTATAGGATGTTTTCATCTGATAACAGTCAACAACTTTCAAGTAACAAAGTACTTTGGAAAAAAATCTGTTATTGAAGAATGATAACTGTATTTTGCTAAGTTCATTTCTAACAACTAGACGGCTAAAATAAACAAACTGGGTTTGTAATAACTTAGGTTGCAAAGAATTAATGTAAAGGACATAAATCTTACTGGAGAAGCCAGACAAGATAAATGAGTAAATGACTGTAAACTGCATTGAACAAAGGCATCAGCTAAATAAATAACAACAACAACAATTTTTGAGCAATAGGCAAATTATTTATATGTCAGGTATGGAAATCTATCTAAAAACTACAAATGCTAAAAAGCAAAAAACTAATTGCAGCAGCTCAGTTAACTTAACTGAAATTTGGTGGTAACCTGTAGACCAGAGACCACAACAATCAAAAAGAAACCAATTTAAACTTGAAATTAATTTCTACAGTGGTTTGAAAATATTTTACATCAACGTGTTTATAAATATTACAAAATAGCAGATGTTTCTTCAGTCCACGAGTCCCACTGCTGAAATGAATGATTATATAGAAACATATTCCTGCTCAAACAAGGACTAAGACTAAGGATAAGAAGACATGCCAAGTTATATCAAATACCAAAATACCTAGCTTTTTAAGAACGGAACTGTTGCAATTTCAGTGGAAATTTGAGGCTTTTGCAATAAATATATTCCACGCAACTCGGTTCTGTATGATCTGCTCACCTGAGGAACTCGGTTCACCTCAGTTAGTAACGTTATTTGCTCAACAGCTCAGTGTGTCTGATTTATTCACTAAATCCGTCCTGCAAAAACCTTACATATAGCATAGCAACAATAAAAGGGTGGTTTTAATTTGTAAAATGGACTTCAAATAAAATTCGAACGAATCTAAAATTAATGAAGTTTAAGAAATCGCCGCAAAAATTTTACAAAAAAAAAACAAACTAATTGTTGATGGATTCTTCGCGTAACTGCGTGACATTTGTCAGATTTTGGTCGTTTCTCTTTTATCTGCACAATCAAAAACTTAAACATAGAGAAGTCCCTCAGTTTTACATTTGTTTTTTACCATTACAAAACATTTTTAAAAAAAGGAAAAAAAAATTAATAAACTGGAAAAAATGTTTGCATCTTTGAAAAAGTGTTAGTCGGACGTTCCCGATCAGGAGGGGCCAACTTAAAGTTTCCTAAACACAGCACCTAAAATGTCACCTTCAGTTACTAACACGTACCTGTATTTTTCACACCTGGTACTTCGGTTACGCCATACGGTGCGTCTTCTCTTACGAATATTAAGTAACTAACTTAACTAACTAACTATTAACTAACTAATTAATTGGAAAACCGTCAATGTGAGGTAGAAAAACGAGAAAGCTATGTGAGAAATGAAGCAGTTTGCTTATAAAAAATATTCTCCTATAGGCAGCTATCACATTTATACGGCCAGAAAGTTGAAATGTATTTGCAGAAATGTTCAAATATCGAAAATGCAAAAGAGGAAAAAATTTCAGCCTAACTGTTACAGCCGTAGGCGACGCGGCAGCTCGTGCTCGTGCTCGCGCTCGCGCTCACGGTCGTGCGCAGAAGCACGCCGCCCGTCGCGCATGCGCACGGGGGGAGCGGACTACAACGCGCTGCGCGGCGTGTGAACGGGATCAACAGCGGTAACACAGCGGGCCGGGAGCGCGGAGATGCGGCTGTGAGAGCAGCTCGTTGTAGTGGGACCACGCCGTCCTCTCCTTCCTGCTCATGTTATAGCGCTAGATGGTGCCGAGCCCATGAACCTGGCCAGTCAGAGTGGGGAGGCCGGCTGCAGCCAGCTCCTCTTCGCCAACTTCAACCAGGACAATACGTAAGCAGGGCAGCTAGGAAAGCGCGGGGCTTCCGAGGCCTGGCGGGGACGCGGTCGAATGGTCCAAGAAACGGGTTTAAATTCGCTCGTCTATAATGTTAACAAGCAGTATAAGCTTTCCTCGCTGTTCGTTTTAAAATCCCAGTAACCTCTCGGTGTTTGCTAATGTTTATTAGTCAACGAGCAGTAAGTGATGACCTCTGAACTTAAAGTAACTCTGTTTTAGATGAACTATACAAATGCGTGATTATTTATTACAATAACGCTATTTTTACAGATTAACATGTGATACTTGAGTGGACGTGCTAACTAGCTGTTGAACCCTTTCCCAGCCAGACCAGCTAACTAGTTATTTACAGGGTTAGTGAGGCACTAGTGGGCGAACAGTTGACAAAAAAGCACATTTCACTCAGCTGTCGTTAGTTCTAAGGTGATGTGTGTCCAGTAGACTAGCGTTTTGTGGAGGTTTTGACCTGAAACGCTTGTTTTGTGAGTTAGACTAGTTTTCGTTCATGGTCAAGTAGTTGTGCATCATCCTCCAGGTAAAAGGCTGAGAACAAACCAGCTGAGTGTTTCCCGATGAACTTTGAGACTTTGCAGTTGTGCAGTTTTAGTCGATCAAATGCCATGTTGTGTGTGTGTGTGTGCCGGTGAGACGTGTGTTTCCCCGGTTCACGCTCCTGCTGTTTGGTGTGTTGTCCTCCATCGCATCGCTCTGTCGTTTTCTGTTTAAACCAAAACAGACCGGTCACTAGGAGGTCATGCTTCTCGTAATCTGGCTTTAAACTTTACTGTTGGGTTGACTGTCTGTCTACATGTGTTTTCATTGCAGGTCCTTAGCAGTCGGCACCAAGTCTGGATACAAATTTTTCTCCTTATCTGCAGTGGATAAGTTGGAGCAGATATACGAATGCAGTAAGTTCACGTTGTCTGAAAAATAGCTATTTTGGGCTGAGGGGAAGATGAAAAGCAAGCTGACCAACAGTGCCTCCCTGCTTTCTTTAAAAAGTAGTGAAGGCCCCTTTCTTAGCCCATTGTTTTTTGTCCTGCATCTCCTACTGTCTCCATTGTCTTTCCTTGCTGATCCCCAGCCCATGGAGGATACTTTGTCCCAAAACTATACACCCGTTATAATGTAAAAAAAAAAAAGTGTGGCTATTTAGTGTACAATGAGAGAACATTTGGATTGTGACCAATTAAACAAAATGCTAAAAGAGACCATAGTTAATGTCTAGGCACTTGCAACTTTGGGGTGTAGTGAGTGGCCAACATCAAACGTGTACACTGTTTTAAGGCTCCCTGTATATAGTGCGTTTATACTTTTTCTATCTAACATCCAACACAACTCTTTGTACTGATCATGCTCTCAATTTCCTGATCGGCTCGGTTTGGTGATCTGTTGGAGGAATGGAACAAAGGGCTGGGTGTCCCCAAGGAGAGTTTTTGGAACCTGTGTGTCATAAAACTGGTGAGAACAGGTACTCGCCCTGAATCGATACAGTGGGAATCCAGTGCTGTTTAAATGGGTAAATCGTTCTTAATGTGAGTTAATATTGTAGGCTACCTGGGACCAGTCAAGTTAAACATTCAGAATGGGAGAACTATGGCAAAAAGGGTATCTAGTCAGGGCTAAAGTGGCTGTTGAACCAACTGTCCATCTTTCTGCTTTACCTTTGATGCAATATAAAATGTATGTATAGTTTCAAGGACAAAGCTAGCAGGTAGCATTGATTCACACTGTATCTGTCCAGCTGACACTGAAGATGTGTGCATCGTGGAGAGACTCTTCTCCAGCAGCCTTGTTGCTATTGTTAGCCTTAAAGCTCCCAGGAAGCTCAAAGTGTGTCACTTTAAAAAAGGGACTGAGATCTGCAACTACAGTTACTCCAACACTATTCTGGCTGTGAAGCTCAACAGACAGGTAAAAAAAGCACATATTATTCTCTATTTTGCCATGTTACACAGAAGTTGTACCATTGTTTAATATAGTGATCGCTAAAATGTACTTTAAGTACTGTGTTACAAAGTGTGGATATAATGAAGGCTTTTCCGGAGATTAACGCTCGATGTTTTGTTTCTTTCCCCACAGAGATTGATAGTATGTCTGGAAGAGTCGCTTTATATCCACAACATCAGAGATATGAAGGTGTTACACACCATTCGGGAGACGCCTCCCAATCCTTCAGGTAGCCTCAAGTTTAATTTAAAATTCCAATCGAAGGAGTGAAATGTAAAGTCAGGGATGTGACCAATATGGAAGTACGGCTTTTGTTTCACAGTTCCTTACAGGTCTGCTGAACTACTCCAAAAAGCAGAACATAAATGCCACATTTCAGTTCCAGTGTGCCTTTTTTTTTTTTAAAACCTCTTTTCCTGTTGCCTAACTGGGAAATTCTGCTAAAGGTGCCCACCCTTGTGTTTCCTCAGGGCTTTGTGCGCTGTCGATTAGTAATGACAACTGCTACTTGGCATATCCGGGGAGCGCCACTATAGGAGAGGTACAGGTGTTTGACACAATCAATCTGGTACGTTGTTTGTTCGACACCCTCTTGGTACTATGCTATATAAAATACAGTTGCCGCTGGCAGTGATGGTTAAAAATACTCAACTGTGCTGTCTGTTTAGCGGGCTGCTAACATGATCCCAGCCCACGACAGCCCCTTGGCGGCGCTGGCCTTCGACTCAAGCGGGACGAAACTCGCAACAGCTTCCGAGAAGGTACGCCTGCAGCGCACTGTCTGGGTCCTTAACTGGAGAAGTGTGCAGTGAGGAACTGCTGTGGTCTTTGTTGACTGTGTGGCCTCCTGCAGGGCACGGTGATTCGCGTGTTCTCCATTCCAGAGGGTCAGAAACTCTTTGAATTCAGGAGAGGAGTGAAAAGGTCAGTGGCAGCACGATAGCACAGCATTCATTCATTATCAGTCACTAGCTGGGCCTCACGGGGCTGTGGTGGCTGATAGTAAAATTTTCAATGCTTTCAGATACTGCAAATGCACCACATTTGTCTTTGGCCCTCAGAGGTGGTGTTTTTTTTTGTTTTTTTTTTTTTTTTAATTCTGTCATAGATGCAATGGATCTATGTTATTGTATGAATCCGAAATGTTTCTTGCAAATTTGTGTCTAGGTGCCAAGTGCCATTATCCTTGTTAGCTATTCGAAATCCATTGTAGAATGTTCATCTTACTAAAGTTTGAAGTGAAACGGTAATAATGCAACCCTTTAAAAATGCCAAGTTCTAAGTGTGCCAGCAAACCCCCTAATGTGAAGTAATTTTGTTTTACAGATGTGTCAGTATCTGCTCACTTGCATTCAGTATGGAAGGACTGTTTCTGTCTGCGTCCAGCAACACCGAGACCGTTCACATCTTCAAACTAGAGACACAGAAAGAGAAGTGAGCCGGACAGCCTCGTGCTCCAGCTTGGTTCGCACACGTGCTCCGTTGGGGTTGGCTTAGCTACACCAGGTTTATCCTTGTAAACTGTAGTCAATCTGAGGCCATCAAGGTATTGCTTTATGTGAGACATCTGTTCTAAAAAGCTCTACCAAGAAATCACCCAAAATAGCAAGATGCCTGGGCTGTTTTTTTTCTGTTTTTGACTAATTTTAGCACTTTTCATTTTGAAATGAAAATGCAGGTGATGCAGTTAGACATCAGAGACTTATGATGAGTCTTTTTTTTTTTTTTTGGACATTTTTACCTTTATTGTGCTCCTGGACAGCTCCGCAGCCGTTAATGCCGAGGCCTGCTTAACACGTTAAGGAGTTTTACTGTTTGACGCTTGTTTTCTAGCACGAAGTGAATATTGAAAATATTTGTGTAGATAAATAATCGCTAGAATTGCAGGAAATTTGAGCTAAATGGCTGATCTTTGACCCGCAGGCCGCAGGAGGAGCCCACCACCTGGACAGGCTATTTTGGAAAAGTACTAATGGCCTCTACAAGTTACCTACCTGCCCAGGTCACTGAGATGTTCAACCAGGGAAGAGCCTTCGCCACAGTCAGACTGCCCTTCTCGGGGCACAAAAACATCTGTGCGCTTGCCATGTGAGTGAAGCCCTGCTTATTTATATAAATACAATACAACTTCTCCCCCCCCACGTCATCCTTTCACCCACATTTCAGCAGTTCTTACGGGTCATTATATGTTTAGAGACAAAAATAAATGGCCCAAGTTGTGTCCAAGTGTAGTATTGCTACTGCTGTCATTTTGAAACGGATATATCCAGCAGACTGTCTCCTATCAATGTTTACTTTTGTCCCTTTATTACAATTCTATTTTAGCTATGCAAATAGAGAAACGTGTGTGGGATTTTGAGCTGACTACTTTTCCAGAATCCAGAAGATCCCTCGCCTTCTGGTGGCTGCTGCTGATGGCTACCTGTACATGTACAACTTGGACCCACAGGAGGGTGGCGAGTGCACACTGATGAAGCAGCACAAGTAAGGCTTCTGTTGGACCCTCTGTCAGCTTTTAATGTCTGCAAGAGGTCTTGATTAGACAGGTGTCAAATGTCCAAGTCCCTGTGTTAAGTGTGGGACAGTTAGCCCAGGGTTACTATAAAGGTGGGTGTGCAGGCGGCAGTTTATTTTGTCCGTCTGTTTCTCTGTCAGATTGGACGGTAGCACGGAGCCACCCAATGAAATACTAGAACCAACGAATCATGACCGCCCCCTAGTGGCACAGACCTACAGTGCAGCATTAACCAAAGGTAGACTTCTTGTTCACTTGACACGTAAACCTGAATCTCTGAAGTACTGATGAAGAGGAAGGACCACACAATATTTTCATTGTTGGACAAGCAGTTATGAGGGAGGATTGAAACATAGATGAATGATGCATCTCTTACTGTGCTCACAAGGTTACTCTGAAGACCAGGGAGCCATCGGTGGCCCCAGCATGGAGGACGACATGAGTTCCCTGCGGCTTGATGAGAACGAGCAGCCCCCTATGATCCTGCAGACCGACTGAGCGATGGCGTCGTCGCAAGGTGGCGGAAGCAGACAGCTGTGAGGTTACACATGGGGCAGAGCTCCTGTGATGCTGCTACCAAGTTGTAGCTGATGGAGAGGTTGAAGGACAGGAAGTTTTAGAACAAGCCTAGCTGTAGCCTAACCCTGTGTACATTGTGAACTTTTCGGTGTCTTACTTTTTAAAAAGCCACTCTTACCTGTACCGTTTTCCAGCTGAGAAATGAAGCCGTTTGCAGCCATCTGTAAATCCCTTGGCTTTGCATGCACCTGTGCCAAGTGTAGCCTTGCTAGAATCTGCTTCCTTTGCATAACTAAACGGTTCCGACACGTTCAGTGGAGTTTTCAGCTGTGTTCAGAATTTACTGTTATGTACGTTTTACTAGAAGGAAACTAAGTAAAGGTGGACAAGTGCCTATGAAACAAGCGGTGAATGTCCTGTCCACGTTATTTCAGGCACATGGTGAGCTAGGGGTGTCAGGAGGTGTTGGCTATACAGACATCCTGCTGCTGAGCCCCTGAGAAGGTGCTCGATGAGCTACAACCACGGAGGCCTCAGCCCAGCGACACACGCTGCATATCGCTGGGCTCCCTGCTGTACAGCTTCCCATTTTTTGTTGTTCTCTGGCACACAGTTTACTAATCTCGGGCCTGAGAACTAAAGCAAAATCATATGCAAAATTTCCAATTGATATAATTTTGTCCCTCACTGTTAATGCTGTGTTGCAAAGAGGAGCTGTTAAAACTTCTGAAGTTTAGCCTGATTTAAGACTGGTATCTTTTCAAAACTTTAATCATTTTGACATGTAGTTTGTGCTTGACTGTTTCACTGTTTTTAATTTGCCTCATTGTAAGCTTCTTACTGTGACCTTTGTTAGTGAATTCTGTTACAGAAAATTACATTTACCAGTAAATTAACTTGCCAAGAATGTGACAATATATTAACTAGATGGTATAGCACTAATATTTTGACAATGTTACAGTTAATGTGCGCTCAAGGTTCAGGCCAGCGTTGCTCTTGTGTGATGAGTTACTGTAGTTGGGATCGGTACAGGTGGTGAATGCACCATAAGAGTTTACACTGAACAGCAAGGAGGGACCTCAATCTTTTAAAAGCGTTCAACTCTCGCTGTAGAAAACGTTTAACTGAATACAAGAGCATCATTAAACATCTTGTCTAGCTACAGGATGGTCTGTGCTCCCTTTATACATTTAGTTCTTTCCCTTTTGGCCCGTATAGCTTGATCGTGACCTAAACGGTAGTTTGCATCGATTAGATCTGAGCCCCGATAGTTTGAAGGAAGGTTGAAAGAGCTGGTCACCAACATGAAAAGATGTACGGTAGTCTCCCCCGATGAGCTGAACTGGTGTGTTGTGTGTGCTGACTGCTTGACCGCTGTGGCTTATTGTTTCTAAAACTCTTGTCAAGTGGATCAGCAAGTACCTAGAATTTGGACACGGAACTCAGACCGCAGTCACAGGACTCTGTCACCACGGTTTTTATTGTATGACTGGGCTGGTTGCTGGGATTAGTTTTAACTTTTCAGTTTTTTTTTTTTTTTTGGATGTGCATATGTTGCCTTGTACGTTGCAATGGATCAAAATTCCCCTCAGCTATCAAATGGATGTAAAAATTCCATTCATAATCCACCCCCCCAATGGAAAATGCTAACATTCAATTTTTTGTTAGCTTTTTTTTAATAGAAATATATCCAAACAAAGACTGGAAAACAAAGAAATGTGGAAATAAACATTCATGTATGCAAAAGATCTGAATTTTTTTCAGCTTGTTTGTAATGTGATTTCCAAAATATAAAATTGCTTCTCAAAGCTAAATCTGGTGATATTTCTGCTTTATTTTAGGTATTCAAACTTTCAAGTTCCTTGTTTTGAGAGCTGAGGTGCAGATGGGCATTCATTTTGTTCACAGGATTTTACTACTTCACCGATTAAAAAGTAAAAGCCGTAGCCAAAAATGAACCCCTCTCTCACCAGTACTCTAAATGCGTAAAATAAATTCAAGCGCATTACATTTTTTCTAAAATTCCTTAAACATTCAGTAAAAGCGGTTTATCACTGAATGGCAAAAAATATAGAACTCTTAATACCCACAATTTTTTTTCTGTATGATTCAAGCCAAATGAATGTTAGTTATCAGTTCTAGTTCTGTAAGCTGTGTATTAAAACATTATTCTCCCTCTATTGATGCAGCAGAGAGCTGAGAAATTAGCCAGTTATAATAGGAAGTGCACAGTTATACTATCTTCAGATCTTTCATAGCAGATTCCAGATTCTGAAATGAAAATCAAAATAAGTTATTAAAACTTTAGGAGATAATTTCATTAAAGAGTAAATAAAGGCAACACTTGTTTACTGATGTGGCTAAACTGCAGGTTTCTTTTCAGTACAAATCAATAGGGTAAAAATAAGGCCTGTTGTGTTCAATATGTAAGCTGAGCATTTTAGTTTAGATATATAATAAATAGGAAACTGGATGAAAAAAATTAATGATGACTGAAATAGAAATAATACCAGTTTAAATGTGAACCTGCACAGCATCTGCCAGGCTTTGTCTTTGATTTGTTGATTTAAAAGAAATAACGCACAACATTCCCCTTTATTATGTAAACTCCTCTGCATTCTAATTCCGAACAATGTTGTGGCTGCTGCTTATGAAACACCTGCAAGAAATAAGATCTTACCTTGACATCCCAAATAGTCATCCCTCCATCCATCCCAGTGGTACAGAATTTAGCGCACTTGGTCTTCCCACCATCCAGAACGGAGATTTGGCTGGAAAGTCACCAAGCAGGATTAGAACCGTTGCAAAACACCAGATGTTCACCGTGCATCCTTTGCTGGCATCTGGCCTCTGCTGTTAAATTTATACACCTGCTAAGTTTGTCTGCTGCTAAATTTGCATCCGTCCAGTGTGAACTCCCATCGGCCCCGTTCTGTTTGGTCTGGCCTTGAGAAACTGGTGCATTGCAGGACGTTCACAGAAGCCAGCGGAATACGTGACAGTGACTGAAAACGTATGTCCTCTTAGTAGGTAAACAGCCAGTAAATGAAAGTTAAACATATACTATCCGGCGTTTTGTCTGCGAGAGAGTGTTACGTACGCCGGTGTGTATTTATCTTACGCTAATGGCAAAACTGGCAGTTAGCTATGAAGTCTGCAGATTGTCAACTAGATCTGGACATGAGCAAAATTTCACGCAATTTATTCCGCAGTAAGTGGAAAACCTCACACACACGTGATTTGGTGAGAGAAGCGGGTAAATCAAACGTGAGGTATTTTTACGAGAATGACTTTGCTGTAGACCGCCGCCGTGGAAATCTGGAACGGGGAGTCGGCGCTGTGGCTGCACCTCTTACCTGATGCTGTTCTTGTGCAAGGACTCCAGGTCGCCCTCCTTGCTCTCCGCTGTCGCTTTCTTGTCCAGGTTTTTGAAGCGCTCCCGGGCACTGATCCCTTTTTGGGTGGTCTGCTTGGGCACATCCAGCTTCCCACCAAAGGTGATGGACCCCTTCGCTGCGTCATAGACGAAGAGCCCCGGGTAGCAGTCGTGCCCCTGGAAGAAGTCTCACTTTTACAGCACTGCCTGGGCTGGTGTTATAATGAGGCAAACCTTTGGGAGCTACTAAAATTGATTAAAAACTGTGCTTAATAAAGATACAATTTCATTAGAACATTTTCTGAATTAAGTGTGCAACGTTGCCACTTTGCAGGTAACATTTCCTATAAAACAAACGTTCGGCCTGCATAGTAAATAACATCTGCCAGTTCCCTTAAACTTAACCTTACTTTCAAGTCTTATCTTTCACTCCATTTTCAGTATAAATGTGTTCTATTCATATATAGTCTTCATATACAAACTCAAATTCAAATTTCATTTTTGTAATCTAATGTTTGTGATCTGTGTGTATGTATATATAATATGTTTTTATATCCTTTTATATGTGTGTGTAACTTTATTAATAAAAAACCAGGGTGGGGCGGGGGTCACTCAGAACCCACACCACCACAAAATAGTAATTTTGAGGGTTGAATGTGGGATAAAATGTTGAGTTTACAATGTTTGTATTTTTGGTTTTTTTGTTTTACTTTTACACAATTTTCTACAATTTAAAGTTAATTTTAAAATGTACAAATTAAAAAAAATAAACATTCTGAACGTTTCCAAATTGTGTCAATTCATTGCTTTTGGTAACTGGCTTATATAACATTTTTAAATTCCTGAAGGCAATGAATGTTAAGAACGTTTTTATTTTTCAATCCAACCATTTCTTATTCATTTTAGGTCGTATAAGATTGTATTTCACACACAATCAAAAACAAAAGCTGAAATTAAGTATAATTTTTTTTTTTTTTTTAAATTTTTTTATTTAAACAAAGTTAGCGATGCAACACTTGTCCCACGTTCAAAACTACTATTCTGGCAATGCGTGACTCCCTCAGCAATCGAGGGTTTAGTGACAGAAGCGCTGGGGTGACGGAGCACTGGCTGACCAGTACTTACTGCTGCCACCAAGCTGTTCTCCGTGATGAAGGTCACACACAGGAGCGGGAGCGACTCGGAGCTCAGGCTGCTGATACTGACCCCACACAAACACACATATCACTCTTCAGAATTGATACACTGGTCAAGCACCTGGTTATACGATGCATCCAACTTTACAATATTTCTGACCCCTCTAACTGCAGCTGTGTTACCAGTTGACCTGCAAATGGTAGTTACATGTTGCATAAATTATTTCACATCTACCTCAGGCCAAGGGGTTCAGTGAAAAGAGAAGATTCAAAGCCTTCGCTGTAGATGATATGAATACACAGCACACTGGAAGTTTAAATTTGCTGAAATCAAAGGTGAGCACGGGAGGTGAAATATAATCCTGCAGCAGGTCACTCATGCTGGGTCTGCTTGTCTTTTACAGTTCATTGCTTTGAGCTCCTGTGCTTATTCACCTGCAAAAATGCCACTCTTCCCTTTTTAAGATGGTTATGCAACCCTGCTGCTAAACGGCCTCCCTGAACCTGTTATAAATATCAAGCTGTTGCCCTTCTGCTTTTCTTATCTGAGATCTACCACCCTGCACTTGCAACGCCCATGTTTGTATCCTATCTCCTGTTGGTAGAACCTTGAGCAAGACACTTACCCCTAAATTGCTTCAATTCAAGTGACACCATTGTATAAATGAGTAAATAAGTAGTTTTGGAGAAAACCACAGGTTACAGCTACTCACGTGGCGGACTTGTCACCATCAGCCACTGCCACAGTGCTGTCATGGCTGACCCAGGCCACTCGGTTTCCACTGGCTGAGAAGGAGACGTTGTGCACCCATCCAGAAGTACTGCTCGACTCGAACAGCACCTCTCCAAATGGCATCTTGGAGCCCCAGGGTGTGGGACCTGGTTTCTCCTCCACCTCTTTGATATAAGCAGAGAAAATCCTGGCAGAGGGGAACAGTTCATGTAAGTAGTGAAACATTTAATTACAGAAAAGCAGGGTGGCTGATCTTCACCTGCATTTGAAGTCACAGGATCCAGCTGCCAGCAGAACATTGTTGGGATGCCAATCCAAACTAAGCACTGTGGAGCGAATTGGCTTTTTGATGTGTTTGCAAACCCACCTAGATGCCAAAATGGGGGGGGGGGGGGGG
>UFQX01000598.1:217532-303455 GCA_900497675.1 Arapaima gigas | reverse complement strand
GGGGGGGGGGGGGGGGGTAAAGAAATAAATAATTTTAAAAACTTTCCATCACTAAATGTCTGGCTCTATCATTTTTATCCACATCTAGCACTGACTACCCAGAGCTGACTTCTACATCTCAACACCGTAATAATCTCTTAAGTCGACTCATCATTCATTCGTGTCTGCTCATTTTATTTTATAAAGATTACAGGTAGATTACAGGTTGTAGGTGGTCATTCAATATGTATGGTAGCATCCTGCACTGAACTCCTGTGGGATCCATGGTGGACCCTTCACTACTCCTCAACAGTTCCTCTGATAAACAGCAAACACACATAACTGACTGAGAAAGCAGCAGCTCAGTTGGACAGATGAGCACCTTACCAGTCATTGTCCTGCTCGAAGTAACAGATAGAGATGAGGCGAGAACCACTGCCCACTGCAAACTTGTTCTCTTTGGGAGACCACTTAACACAGCGAGCAGCACGGTTGATCCTGAGGATGACCAGTGTGGGCTTCCACTGGTCACCCTTAAGGCTCCACACGTAGGCGTTGCGGTCAGTGCCGCAAGTCACTATACGGTTGCTATCAGGTGCCCAGTCGATACCTGTCGTGCATAAGGGGAACATCTAATTCTCAGTGCATGGTCGCTCCATCAGGACCTTCTGCTTCCGAGTGCCATTTCCAACATCTCACCTGTCACCTGGCCATTGTGCTCCTTCAGCTCATGAATCTTGGTCCACTTGGCTCCGTCCTTCTTGTAGATGTGGACGTCGTGATTGTTTGGACACAAAGCAATTTCTACAAAAAGCACAAGACAGCTTTAGCAATTTGTATTTTATTTGTTATTGAAACTTATTACCGATTACTAATCAGTCCTGAGATTTGGGCATCTCTGTTTTACAGAACACAATGCTCATCATTGATAAAGTTTAGCTCAAATCAAACATCACAATAATGGTCTAACAGTCACAGAGCGCGACCTGAAAACCCTCTCAGGACTGAAGAGAATCAGGTTTTAAAGAGAAACCAGGAAAAGCAAAGTCATGTTCCTGCGCTGCTTGTGGAAAACCGTCACTTTATGTCAACACGGACGTCTTTCAAAAGCTAAATTCAGCAAAGAGGCTATAAGCAGTTTCATTAACTGTGAAAATGTTTATTACCGTCATGGGTCAGCTCGCTGGGGAGCATTTCAGAAATTAGATTTCAAAATGGTAAATGCTCATTTTCTATTCATTGGGAATTCATCACCTTATTTGAATCTCAAATTTGCCAAAACTATAAGAAGCAACTTGAGGCAGAGCTGCGTTGCTATCCTAGGCCCCCTGTCCTCTGGTCTCCCTGGGTTCAACCCACTCAACAATGGCGCACCATTCATGGTAAAACAGGAAGCCTGAGACAAGTTGGTCACAACTGACACGATTGTCTGTCTGACACTACAAACACACCAAACAACTTCCTCAGTGTATCCCTGGTACCTCTTTCTGCCCTGCTATTTCTGTGTGCATTAAAGATAAATGTCAATGTTTAGAGATCATTCGGAATGCATTTGTCAGTTGAATAAATACATAAGATTCCCTACGGACATCTCACGCAGGGTGTTGTTCCATGGCCTAGGATACAGCAGTTACCACAAATGGATGGATATTTTTAGTACAATGCCGATTTCTTCAAGAAAATACCACAACTTGTTCTTAGATACATTTGTTTGCTTTTCTTTGCTGATTGTCCCCCTTTTTGTTGACGAGAGTTTGGTCACGAGAGTACCCAGGTTCAAATCCCACCTCCTGCTGCAACACAGCTGAACCCAGAATTGGTGCAATAAAAATTGCACAGTTGTATAAATGGATAAATCACTATTACAGCTCAATGCTAAAAGGTGCTTAGGAGAATCCGGTAAATGAATAAATGTAAATGTGACAAAGCTGAGGTGACATAGGAGAATAAATGCTTAGGGTTGGTCATCCTGGGAATAAACCAAACTAAATTAGTACACCTAGATGTACTTGAGCAATTCATTAGAGGGGTGCGAAATTTAAGCTCACATTAGTACATAACACCATCTTAAATCCCCTCTCCTTCGTTGGAAAACCATGCTTTGTACTCTTATTTAGAGATGAGTGTTAAGAACATCAAATTTTGCCAACAAAAATTTTCTACACAATATAAGGTCTGGACTTTTCAACTGTTTGTACTCTTGAGAGGAAATGCTTCAAGTATTTGGCTGTCAGTCAAGACTATATATAAACTGTACACTTTGAATTTGCTTTAATGCAAATGCATTCCAACTTTGCGACTTGTAGCCAGACAGTAATTGGTTGTGTGTGAGAGAACGTGTGCACAAGCTCACGGGTCCTGTCCTTGTTCCATGCATGGCAGGTGATGGGCTCCAGCAGGAAACTGTAGTAAGCCATGGTCACAGGGACTTCAGGTGTTGCAGGAAAAACAAAACCAGCATTCACTCAACAGCATTAATGGTTAGTGCTTATTTTTCACCGAGAACATGAAATACAGCCACAAAATGTACTACTTGTACCAAAAAAGGAGAAGTGGAAGTTGGAGGAACATTTCATTCAAATACACCTAAGCACATTAAAACGAAATGGATTTCAAATGTTTGGTTTGTATTTTTTGCTAATCTACTTAGTTTAAAGCAGATCTATAATAAGCCATTACTTTTACTGCACATTAAGGGTTCACTACATATTATTTAAAAACTGCAATTTATCCGTTATCAAAGTACGGCTACAACACATGGAGTAAAAACAGAATAACTGTTCTTTGCTCCTGAAATAAAAAAATGCTGCATTCTTATAACAAACATTTAAGAGGAAGGAGGACACTTATTTCATCTTAATTCAAGTTCAGGCAAATACTCATGTAAAACCCTATAAACACATGTTTGAGAGCTGTTTACTCACGGGTGCAGAAACCTGAGTAAAAGTGGGGGAGAGGAGAAGCAGTAACCTCAATTCATGGACTCTGAGCAGTCAACACGAACGCTGGCGCAGGTCTCGGTGGACAAGGAGTAACACGCAGACCAGGGCTGCTCTCTGATCCGTTCAACTTCCCCTTTCCTGCCTGGGACTCAAAACCACTTCCTAGCGTGGGCTGTTCTCAGCTGATGGGGAGGGCCAAGCAAAACTTAACTCCTTATACCTTCTCATCTCGGGTCACGAAGAGACGGCAAAGAGCGACACTTGAGAAGGATTTTAGCACTTACTAAAAGGATGCTTCGTTAAACAGCTGGATATTTCAAGATTGATCCTTGGGTTGGACGTTGCTCAGTCCTGTTCGGTAAAACTGATCTAAATAACAGATGGCTGTTCATTTCATTTTCAGTGGTTAATTTGTCCACAGGGCAGGCCAAACTTCTGTGAGGAGTGGAAACTCGGCATCAGCTTGGCCCAGCATGTGCTCAGCTGTGTTGGCTAGGAGACCCAGAACAGACATCTTCAGCATTGCATGGCTGGGCCACAGGCCTTTAAAATACACTGGGGCACATTTTCAACATTTCTACATACAATAAAAATAGTAATACTGGACCAAAGTACATTTCAGATCACTTTCAATCTTGGCAATGCATAGTTACCTAATAAATCACAGTACACTAATACAAGTTGTTAGATGTATTTAAGGGACGTCCATTCTTCAAAAAAAACAAAACTGACATTCATATTGCGCAATTAAGATGAATGTTGCATGTGCTTATGGAATAAACTGGTCAATAACTGGCATTGAAAAGCTACTTAGGGAGGTAGCATGTTACATACAAATCATTTTTCATTATTTTAATGCAGCTTGAATAAAAAAAAGAATTAAATTTTATTTATATCTATTACAGCCGTAAAACATTTTTTACAGAGCCTAACTTGCAAATAAATTGAGTGATGTCTGTATTAATCTTGTTAAAGACTATGATTTTGGAATTATGAGAAAGTAAATTCCAGTCCAAACTTTGGTCTCATGTAGAGGAGCCAGTGCATTATATTATTCCAACAAGTGTTTTAAATGCAAATTTAAAAAAACTTTCTTTCTGCATTAAACATTTATGAAGGGTTGCTGAAAAAGAGTCACAAAACAGATCTTGCCTATAGAAATACTCACCAAGTTAAAACTTAAGCTGCATTAAAAATGTGGAACACCAATAAAATATCAGTTACAATAATGATATTCAATAATCCTTAGTGATCAAGAGAAAGAGATGATAGTTTTTGTTCATTATAATAAAACAATTGTTCAAATTGCACATTAAAACCACATTAAATTTACCATTTGAACATGTTCATACAAATAACCATTATATTGATTGTTAATAACAATTCTACTGTTTGAAATTTGAATGCAAATTAAGTGTGAAAAACTCCTATGTTACTACAAAGGTGCTTTAAAGAGAAAAACAAAATAAATCCAAACAGGATTAAAAAAAAATAAAAAATAAAAAAAAAAAAACACAAATGAAACGAGGGTCCGAGTATAGTGTACACGTACTTCATTTATTTCTAGTAGACCATTTACATGTAAAACTCCCCTGTAAAGGGCTCCTGACAAACTGAGTGCCCGATGACCCACACTGCTGGGTTTTCCGGAATCAGGAGAACCACAGGAAAAGTTTAAAACAAAACCTATCACTCCAACACTGGTTAATCTTTGTTCTCCCTTCATAAATAGACAGTGGTGTCACACAAACAAGTTCACTACCTCAGTGCTTAATATTTCTTCACTTGACACTTCTGGAAAGTGTTGTTTGAAACCTTTTTGCTGGCCTTTGAGCACAGTGCTAGTTAACCGGCTTCCTTTACATGATCCGCAGCCCTTGGATGGAAGACTCCAGAGTCTGAGAACAAGAGTGCCAGAGTTGGATATAATAAAGTTCCACAGTCCAGTCATTCAAAGTCATAGGAATGAAATTGTAGACATACATATACTTTTGTCATTGGCATAATAGACAGAGTTGGGAAAAACTGTACTGTCAATATTTACCTTGAAATCCCAGATGGTCATTGCTCCATCGATACCTGTAGTGCAGAATTTACGACAATCTCTTTTGTCTCCTTCAAATATAGACACTTGGCTGAGAAGACAGACAAAAAAAATACATTTTAAGATGTCTGCGATGAGAAAGCTACAATCTTAATTATGGTCATACTTTTAAAATAGTTATGTCTAGACTGTTGTTTTTGATTATATTTGAGTTTTATCATTTGTCAACAGATGTCAATAATTTCATCAAATATTATGAACCAGATATTTGTTACTGTAGCAAGGGGCATGTATTAGGAGTCATAGATACCAGGTGCAGATGTGGTGTGTGGTTGTGCTGGAAGCTCCTCCCTTGTGTGACACAGGTACATCTCAGAAAGTAAAAGTCACCGGAGCGCATGCTGGTCTTACGTGATGCTGTTCTGGTGTAGTGTCTCCAGGGTAGTATTCCGGTCCTCAGTGGTGGCTCTCTTGTCCATATTGCGAAAGCGTTCCATGGCTGAGATATTGCGCTGAATACTCTGCTTTGGAAGGTCTAACTTTGAAATAAAAGTTAGTGCCCCTTGGTCGTCACAGTGGAACAGCATTGGACAGCAGTCATGACCCTGTATAGGAAAGAGACCACATCTGGTTTGAGTGGAAAGTACTTCTGACCCAAAACAATAACTGTAATGAAACTATTATTTTTCAATGGAAAGTTGAGAACTTTTAGAAAGAAATTATATTCCGATACAATAAACATGCTTTTCTTAAAGGGCACCATAGGTGAATTTAATACATTCAGCAATGTGTTAACAAAATGCATGTACAAGACAGGCTTTTATTATAGGTTCTCATCTGTCAGTGAATGAGAAAGGTGAAATAAGATGACACTGGGTTTGTTTTTGAATAACTTCTGAAACAACCCAAAATATCAATGTCAAGATTTGCAAATGTGATTTGATAATATTCTGAAGACCAGCAAAGATCTATAGAGTAAAAAACCTTGTTAGCACTTAGGATACCTTCTAAGAACATAGAATGAAACAGCATTAAACAGGGTCATTATAACAGACCTTATTAAACAGTTTGAAAATACAATATACACCTATCCCTTATTACTCAAATCTAACTCATTCCTGAAAACATGTTGGCTATTCCACTATTTTCAATGGGGAAAAATAATGCATTCCCAGCAAGTCCCTCAACTAATTTCCACAAATATCACTAAAAGACAAAGTCCACCAAAGATTTCTTCACAAGTTTTTCCGCTTTCTTAAAAGACTTTTTTCTTAATAACGCAGAGGAGACAACGACAATAATGCAAAACACTTTTAAGCAAGGAAAGCAGGAAACACAATCCTACCAGAAAAATAGCTGAGATACAACCGCAGTACACTCTTGTTCCCTATCCTGGCTGCTTCTGACCAAGGTTGGAAATTCCAGGATAGTGTTCCACTGAAAACTCCAGGACTGGAGTAATGCCATTTTTACTTGATCAGTCAAAAGACAGGAGTTCTTCTCCTCAGCTTGTCTGTATCATTAGTGTGTTATTTTTTAATAAACTATAACTCCAGTAACCCTCCATAGCAAGCTACTTCTACCCAAATTTGTCCCAGTCCCCATGAGCCTCACCACAATCCAGCAAAACACTCATGTTAATGTATAAAACAGATTAGCTGATTGGCATCTTCATGGGAACTGAACAAACATGTTTGCCTTAATGTGTAAAAATGAAAGAAAAACGCAGAGCATGACATTCAACTGTCAGAAAACATGCATGCCGGTGTGTGTTAAAAAGTTGCAGTGCAGACAGCGTTCAAGGAACAGACATTTCGCACCAAGTGCGATGGATGCCCCATCAATGGAGCTGTGGAATTGAGGTCGGAGGGCAGTGCACTACAGAGGAGACATGCAGCTATAAGCACATATATTATTATCTTATGAGCACTATAATGAAACTAAACAAGGTGTTCAGGTATATATGAGCGTAACGCATTTCTGGGAGTCGGCTTCTAAGGTGAAATCTAAGTGGGAGACGTAAAGTGAAAGTATTATTTTAAGGAAGAGAGGCGTTATGGGAAATGAGTTCAAGTTCAGAAAAGTGTGTCTGCCATTTTGGATGTGATTCTTACAAGACACGGGAAAACCCCCATGCTCGGCTCATTACTTGCAACAGTAAAAAAAAAAAAAAAAAAATTTTTTTAAAAGTCGGCCTCATATTTGATGGTAAAAGCATTTAAATAATTTCACTCGTTTATGTGATAACAAATGAGTTAAAAACTCATATCGTGAGGGATATTGGGTATATAAAGGGCTTATAAAAACTAAACCGATTCATAAAACATGATGAATAGATATGAAGTGACATATTTGGTAACAAGTCAGGCTAAAAGGCCAAATAAAGCACCATGTACTATAAGAAAGAGTGAGGCCACAGATTTACACGATTATGAAACACAGAACACTATGTGGCCAGACGGTAAGACAGACGGGTAGAGAGTGTTTTGATTGCAAATGTGCTTGCGCATTTGGAAAAAATCCCCCAGTATGGAAAACATATTCACGAATATCTCATTTCTGAGAAGTCTTTCCTTGGAAACTGGGCAGTGTCTTAGAGGACTATGTTGAATGGAAGAAAAAAATTCTTATAATAAAAACTGAATGTTGTACATTTTTGGATTTAATATCTTGACCTAAGGTACCCTTTAAGCTACTAGCAAAACAAAAGCTATCATGTCAACTGAATGATTCAGGGAGAATGTTGGCCTTTAAATATATTCTTACAGCTGCCACAATACTGCTCTCTGAGACAAACATGACACTCAGGAAGGGGAGGAATTCTGTCTTTAGCTGGGAAGGCCTACAAAAAAAAAAAAAAAAAAAAGGAGAAAAAACAAGCAACTTTGTCAAATTTACTACAGATTGCTGTAAATTAATATTGTTTAGTAGACATTTTTGTGCCACAGGGCTCACTATAACCAAGTAGTTTATCATCTACTGTATAAAATATCTTAAGAGAAATACACCACGACAAAAATCATGTCAAAATAGATTAAAGTTTGTTGAAACTGTCCAACAAACTTTCTCCAAAATTGACTGCAAGTCAACCCACTCTAAGAATTTTCTTTGGATATTTTCCACAGGCACATATCTGTATAGGCAAGACAGACAGGTCTGCCGTCAGTTATACTCACATGGATCCTTTGGTGGTGTCCGCTACTGTGACGGTGCTATCATGGCTGACCCAGGCCAGTCTGTTCCCGTTGGCAGAGAAGCAGACACTGTGAACCCATCCACCACTACCTGCACCGCCAAACTCTGCCATCACCTGCCCAAATGGCATTTTGGATCCCCATGCTGTGGCTGCTGGCTTCTCATCCACTTCCTTGATGTAAGCTGAGAACACCCTGTTGAAAGGAGGTAAAGGAACACTATTCAACCTTACAAACTGCAAACCCCCTTCCTGATTAATATTTAAGTAGCAAATGTTTTTCTCCAAAGCAAAATACTATATTAAACAACTTACAATAATCTGTTTTTATCCAATACTCTGCCTGCTGCTACATTCCTCATTTCATGAAACTGCAGCCCAGCAAAGAGTTCACAGCCCCTGGACTGTTTGGGCCATACTTTCACTCTGGCTCAGTCCGAAGTTTGCAACTGTGTGCTCTGGTTTTCTCCCACAGTCCAAGGGCATGCGCTTCAGATTAACTGGTTGCTCTAAACTGTCCAAAGTGAATACATGGACATAACTGTGTGTGCTTAGTAGGCTGTTGCTTCATAGCCCAGCAACCAGCAACTCAAGGACACTCAGCAGACCCCTACGACCCTAACCAGGACAAAACAGTTAATGCCAGGAGACGGATGAAACTGCATCCCAGGCTTCCAGTATAAACAGTAACAGCAGACCTGTACATGTTGTGTAAAACCACCATAGAAATGCATTTTGGCTCTGTAGGATCTGGCCATATGGTAAGGAATGTAATTGGAATGCAGATTAATATATTACAGACAGTCCATTAATGAATTAATCACAAGATGACAACAATTACTACTTTTTCACCTGCAGGGCAGAATGAGTTTAATTTGGTCAGCTTCTTTAGAGATTTGATCAAGCAGAATATTTTTGAGCACCTGTCATATTTAGAGAAATGCACAAATGGATAGATGGATCAATCAGCACCAACGTAAACCGCGGTGCCACACGTGGATTTGCCTCAACTGAGAAGAGATGCTCTCACCTGCATTTGAAGTCACACGACCCGGCAGCCAGGAGCACGTTGTTCGGATGCCAGTCCAAGCTCAGCACGGTCGAGCGGATCGGCTTCTTAATGTGTTTGCTGACCCACCTATTGAGATTTACTAGTCAGTGACAGCTTCATAATGGGCCAATAATTCACGCAAACGTCCCGCGCAACAAATAAGTGCAGGGAAATGCACAACTGGGTGCTTTCCTTCTACAGAGACTCACCAGTCATTCTCAGACTCAAAGTAACAAACGGAGATGAGTCGAGCTCCACTGCCCACCGCAAATTTGTTCTCCAGCGGGGACCACTTCACAAAGGTGGCTGCGCGGTTGATCCTCAAGATTACCAAGGTGGGCTTCCAGATGCCGTCCTTCTGGCTCCACACGTAGGCATTACGGTCAGCACCACACGTCACAATGCGGTCGCTCTTCGGCGCCCAGTCAATGCCTGAGAATCAAGTGGAATTTATGTGGTGGTTAATTTAGCTTAAAAGAAAACTAACAAAAAGAGAGCAACCAAAGGAAAGCAACATTCTCTGTCAACAGTAACACATTCTGCACGGTCACTGGGTACGACCACGATGGCAGAACGACAGGTTGCGATACCTGTGATGTGTCCGTTGTGCTCTTTCAGCTCATGTGTTTTCACCCACTGGTTGCTGTTCTTTTTGTATATGTGGACCTCATGATTATTAGGGCTGATGGCAATTTCTGCATAGAAGACAACAAGCCAGAGTAAAACAGAGACATCAGGCACCAGGGTAAGAGGGGGTCCACTACTCAGGTTCACTTACGACTCCTGTCGCGGTTCCAGGCATGACATGTGATTGGTTCCAGCAGGAACTGGTGCAGGGACATGGCAGTGGTGAGGTGTCCACCAGCTGGACTCTTCCATAAAGACAGGAGACACACAGTCAGGATACAACACACCAGGCCGGACCCTCCGACAGTCCCCTCCTCCACATTCCACATTCTAAAGGCGCTATTTACACCTGGACTGAACTGACCTCACATTTACTAAAATGCCATTTATTTGTTTAATTTAATGTTATGTCAATTACACTGATTTGCCTGTTTATACAGCTGGACAATTTTTACTGTTATCAATTCAGAGTTTCCTGAAGGGTCCTACAACAGGAGGTGGGATTCAAACCTGAGTCATGGGAGTTCAAAGGTGGAGGCACTGACCACTACCATCCCACCCAAGCAGTATTATAACCAAAATACTAAACCAACTACTTAAGGCCAGCAGGTAGCATCGTGTTATTATTGTCCTGGAGCCCAGCAGATCCCAGGTTTGAATCCCCCTCCTAACATAGCCCTTTTCAGCAAGGTACCTACCCTGATACCCTGTTGTATAAATGGGTAAATCACTGTAAAGTTGATGAGCTGACACTTCAAACTGGCTTGGACAAGGGTGCCAAATAAATATAAGGTCAATATTATTAACAATAAGTACAATAATAATCTATACAGACGGGCAGCCAGTTAGCCAAATGGTTAAACCTGTCATTTAACTAGTTACCTTACAACACTGGATTTACATGGACCACTCAGTGAGAGTGCAGTAGTTCATGACGTGGGGAAGATGGATTGGTTGGTTAGTTAGTTAGACAGTTGGTTAGTTATTTAACATGTAGCCATGTTCCCGTACCGAGCAGTAACAAACGCTACGCCCTCTGTTCCCCCCCCACACACACACACACACACACACACACACACACACACACACACACACACACACACACACACACACACACACACACACACACACAGAGAGTGCAGTTCCCCCTGACGAGACGCGCTCCCCGACAGGCCCCGCTTACCAGTGTTCGGGGTTGTGCTGCCGCGAGCCGGACCTTCTTCTTCTCGGCGTCCTTTTCTCGGACCAAAGGCGCTCTCCTCGCTTCAGTTCAGGTTGAACTGAATTCGCGGATTCTGGACAGTCGACACGAACCCGCCCCGGGAGCCCAGCGGTGTCAGAGGATCCGGTAAACGGTGCGGAACATAGGTGCCGCACCGAGAGCAGTGGGAACTGGCGCCAGAGCTGGGAACAGGGACGCGCCCGGGAACGCGCTACGAACTGCGCAGGCGCACAGCGCTCCTCACGCTCTCACCCCTGTCTCCTGCCAGCTGTACGCATGCGCAGCTCCCGTTCTCCGCTGGTTAGGCTGTTGGCGTCAAAACACGTTATTTAATGTTCCCTATTTGGCCAAAATAAATAAAAATAAAGGGTAATCTTACACTGCAGTGTGAGTGAGGAGAAACTGTAGATGTAAGCTCCATATATGGTCTGATACATAGATCCTGAGTGCCGATCTTTGTGGTTTGGTATGTCGTGTGTCCCATTATGCGGAGGAAATAAAGGGTCAGTAGAGGACGATATCGTGCTCGAAAAGGGGAAAACCGGCGATGAGATGGATGGACAAATAGCGATGGCTATGAAAACCACACTGGCAACATCAAGCGCCTAACCGCTCTTTATATGGGACAAATATCCACAGCGATAACGACTCAACGGGAGCACCATGTAGTGTGAATGTGGTTCGCAGGGGGTCTCAGAAACAGGTATTCCTAGCACCAGGATGTCTCACGTGTATGTATCATCAGGGAGTTATCAGGAAGTCTCAGGAGGTACATTACTATCAAAGGCAGGATTATTTGTCAAGGTTTGGTTCTTTGTTTTTCCACGATGTCCCTGTGATTATAGGAATTAACGACGACTTGCACTTGAATTGAATATGAGTGGCCGCTGCGCCCAGTAACAACACAGGAACACTGATAAACAGTCAGCTTTAGAGCTATTAGTTTTGCTAAAGGCCTGACCAACTTCAAAGGCATTTTACCTAGTGGGAATCTACCCACAATGTCTCTTTTCCTGGCCTGCAAAACACACAGTTTCACTTGCACACACGGGGGTAATTTAGAATCAGAAATTTGCTTAAACAGCATGTCTTTTTGGGGAGGAAGGAACCTCCGTTAAAGAGACATCACGCAGTTTCCATTAATCTCAAGAGCCTTATTTCCATATCCCTGTGGCTATAATGCAACAGAACCATTCATTACTTTATTTAATAAAAAAACATTTTAAAAAAACTCAATCGATACTGATATATGAACAGAAAAACGAGATGATCATGCTTTTGACTTTATTTTAAGATAATTCCATTACAGAGTGGGTGATATACTATGGTACATTCTCTATCGTTGACGTGAGAATGAAACCTTCCCAATCACCTCCCATCACTGTAAACCATTCGTGCATATAAGATTGTCACATATTTCCACATTCATCCAAACTGACAACGATTTCACAGCAGTATTTTTACAAAGTAACTACTTTGTTTGTTGTACATAGTATACTCTACATAGACACAGATCCAATGAAAGACAATTCAAGATATTGCCAGTGCAGTTTGGCTTTTCTGGATTTCTGAATTGTCCTTAAACCTTCTTTTTCATTCCAAGACCTCAGATGGAACATGACTGGGACATTCTGTATGTCACCCTGGAACAACAAAAAAAGAGAAGGTGTTTTCAGTTGCATATCCTGGCACACAATCGAGCAGGACTTATTATGATTTATAAACATGCTCTACCTAGTCTTTAATAAAAATTTTGAGAAAAGTATTATGGGAAATGTGCACTTAGAGCAAGAAACAGAAGGACAGATGTGAACACTAACCAAACTCAAACTCACCAGCAATGTTGAAAATGCTCTATTCCTCGGTGGCTGTCTTGGAGGAGGAGGACTTGGACACTTGAATTATCTCCACAGAGGTGAAGCCCTTCCCCACCGAGGCACGGTTTCTGGTGCGGAGTTTGTTCAGTGCAGCCTCTGCCATGCCGGCTCTCTCCTCAGCATCATCAAGGTCATTGACTGTCTTCCTGTATTTGGACAGGCTAGCATTGGCTTGCTCTTCCTAAAAACCAGAGATGCAGAGACACAGCAGGACTGTTAACCAGTTTGCATTGTGACAAAACAACCGTCCTGTATACAAAAATTACTAGATGATCAATGATTTCTACATTATACTCACAGCTTCTTCAATCTGTCTCTTGTATGACTTTAGTTTGTTCTGCAGCTTCTCCACCAGCTCTTGCATGCGCTGGTTGGTCTTGTGTTCCTCCTCGGTTTGGAAGACCAGCTCTTTAAGCCGGCGCTCATTCTTGTGCATGGTCTTTGTGGTCTCGACGTGACGCTTCTGCTCTGCGTCCAGTTCACTCTCCAGCTCCTTTACCTGCATATAACGAAACAGGGCCCTTCAGTCCATGTGCAAGAATCTTTACTTCGTAGGTGCTCACCATGGGTGTGCAAAGGTGTGTGGGGTGGGGTCCAGACTTCACCCTGGTCTCCAGTTTCTGGATTGTGCGCTTCCCAGCTTTTAGTGCCACCTGCTCAGCTTCCTCCACCTTGAGTTGTAGGTCCTTAATAACTATCTCATTGTTCTTCTTGACCTTCTCCAGGTGGAGGCAATGGTCCTGCTCTTGTCTTAGCTCCTCTGCCATGCGAGCAGCCTACAGATGAAACAGAATCATTAGTCGTAATCTGTGAGTTAATAATGGAAACAACAGATAAAGTAGGTACATGTATAGGGAAATATGCGCTCACATCAGTGACAGCCTTCTTAGATTTCTCTTCTGAAGATCGCAATTCACTGATCAGCTCTTCATTTTCATTAACGATGCGCATCATATCTGCCTCCATTTTTCGTTTTATGGTGATCAAATTGTGGTTCTGATGGAAAAAAAACTTATGTTAGTCCCACTGAGACATGAGCAGAAAAAGTTTGTGGATTTTTTATTTTGTAAAATTAGATTTAGAAAAATAATTATTTCATATTCCAGTAGAAGACATATGTCAATACCAACCATGAGGGCAGGTAAACTGTACTTGTAGTAAGCTTTTTGTAGTAACCTATCTCATGTGTCTCCTAGGTGGATTGCGTACCTGGACACTGAGCTCATTGTGTCGCTCAGTGATCTCTATCAGGTCCTGCTCGATTGTCTTGCGAGAGTGCTCAGAAGCCTCCAGCCCGCTGCGCACCTCCGACAGCTCCGTCTGCAGCAGGCTGAGGCGGCGCTCCTGCAGGGTATACTTCTCCCTCAGCTCCTCATGCTGACGGGCATCCTCATCCATCTGCATCTGTGTGTCCTGTTGGCCAAATGAGCAGGTCATTCAAGAGGACCTAAGCTTAGAGTTCACCCTCTGAAAAGTGAACAGCGCATAAGGTTTACAGCTTTATGGAAATAAATAAATTAAAACATGACATACTTTGATCTGCTGCTGCAGTTTCTTCAGAGTCTTGACCAGTTCAGCGTTGTTCTTGTTGGCATGATCCAACTGGATTTCCATTTCATTCAGGTCAGACTCCATCTTCTTCTTCAACCTCAGAGCCTCAGCGCGACCTTTGGCCTCTGCCTCCAGGCTGGCTTGGAGGGACTCCACAGCACGTTGGTGGTTTTTCCTGATTAAGTTGTGTGTTAATAACCAGACTGAAGTATCATGAGAGTGTTCATAAAATTCAAGACTCTATTTGCATGAGTTAATAAAAACATTGGGAGAGAAAAATTAGAGTGTAGATTCTTTTAATAACTTCTGGTGGACATTTATTATTTCTACAAGACATTAGTTTTTTTCTAATCCCGCCAAAAATGTATATTAATATTTAGAGGACTGAAAGAATATGTTTGCTTAGTACTTTTCCTTGGGTGAAAAAGGATAAAATGTAGACAAGTAATAGTTTCAGAAACACTTTCCTACAACTCGAGTTTCTTCACAACTGTAGCGTTTAATATTGTACAGTACAACACTCACAAGTTTATCACGTTCAGTTACTTAAAAACTAAACCACCAGCTCCCTCTAGGGATTTACAATGATTATTATAAAACATTTTTTATGAAAGAACCTCACCTTGTCACTTCAAATTCTTCTTCCTTCTCATGAATTCTACGATCAATGTCAGCCTTAACTTGAGCCAGCTCCAGCTGGATGCGAATCACTTTACTTTCTGAAACCTAGGAAAAAATAATATACTTTATTTACAAAGTTTAGTTAAATTATTAACATAAAAATCCTTACTTTACTGAAAGGAATTATTCTGGAAGATAAATGCAACAGGAAATAAGGCAAAAAGAAAATAAAGCAAAACATGTATATAAGAATATTTTAAAGGAATTGTGATAATTGAATATAATGCACATTAAAAGCTTTAATGAAGTGTAACTTTTGAATGTCACTTGGTAAAATGTTATTCATATTTTGGTTGTGTGATGTTTTAACCTGCATTACTTGAAAAAGCTGTTGATATATGAATTCATTTCTGACGCAGATGTAATTGTTGTATTAGCTTTGGATGTTCATTTCCTGGAGTATCCCAGTGTGTATCTCTGATACCTCATAAGAAGCTTCAGCCTCCTCTAGAGCCAGCTGTAGCTCGTCCTTCTCAATTTCCAGCTTCTTCCTTGCCTTTTGCAGCTCATGGATACTTTTTCCACCCTCACCTAGCTGTTCCACTAAGTCCTTGATCTCATCTGCAAAGAACATGTTATCACACCATTCAGTCCCACCCAAATGGCCTTTGTCAAAGTTCAAGACAATTTGATGATTAAATGAAAAATCTCTTAAACAGACTGAGATCTAATGAATCTATCAGCTTTTATTTTATTGAAATTTATCAGTATTGTCTTTGCAGATGATTCATTATATTATTATTATTATTATATATTTTTTTCTGAGCGGTGAACATGACAGTATATTAATTTAAAGTACTTCTGCATAAAAGACTGCCATCACTTTTAGTAGACCCACCTGAGAAAGTTTTGTTCTCCTTTTTCACCATCTCTAGATGGTCTAAAGTCTCTTCATAGGCAGCCTTCAGTTTGTAGATCTCAGTCATTTGGCAACGGCAGTCCTTTTGGGAGCTGTCTAGCTCTAACTGCAGTTCTTCACACTTCTGACTCCAGTCTGCAATCATTTTATCAAAGGTGCGCTGCTTCTTGTCCAGGGCAGCAGCGGCAGCATTAGACTACAGAGGAGGAAGAGGAGGAGAAGGACATTTTAACATCACATCAGGCAGGTATAAATCAGCAAACAACAGGGATCTGCAGAAAGGCAACAGACTTTTGTCAAACGTTACCTTTTCCAGGTCGATGGTGAGGTCCTCCACCTCTCCTTGCAGTCGCTGTTTGGCCTTCTCCAGACTAGCGGCTCGAGCCTGTGCCGCTTCTGCAGCTTCCTCTGCCTCCTGGAGCCTGGCAGCCAGTTTGCGCCTATGGGGGAAAACCATTTGTGAACTGCCTAAGCGTGGCCTGATAAGTGGTCACAGATTGATGTATCAGCAAGGCACTTTTATTCTGTAGCTAAAATGAGGACAGACATCAGAGTCCTACGGGAGATCTCAGCAGTTTGCTCTAAAAGTTTTCTCACAAGGACGAAAAACAGGGGTGGCTCACTTTGTCTCTTCCAGTTCCTCAGTTTTCTGGATGGCATCGGTCTCATATTTTGTCCTCCAGGTGGTGACCTCAGAGTTGAGCTTGGAGATGAGACGTTGCATCTCGGCTTTACTCTCTTGCTCCTCCTCCAGCTGCTCCTTCATCAGGTCTAGGTCGTGTCGGGCATTGGCTAGGCCAACCACCGCCGCACTACGAGCCTGTAAAAGGAGGCTAAAGTTTGTTTCTTCTGTTCATAACACAAAACATTTGCCAGATTTTTTTTTAGCTCAGTTACTGTTACATGGAAGGTATAGCTGAAATTCACCTTGGACTCTTCATCCACCTGCCTCTTGAGCTCATCTATTTGGGAGGTAAGTGTGGTCTTCACACGCACCATCTGGCTCAGTTTGTTCTGTATGTCCTCCAGCTCACGACTCTGATCACTGTTCTCAGCTGTCCCACAAGTTAGGAAGGTGTTTTTCGTTTAAAAATATACACAGTTTTTTTTGTTTAAAATCAGAAGATTTCAGGCTGCATCTTACCAGATAGACGTATTTTGATTGCATTTAGCTCAGTTTGGTTCCTCTCCATCTCTGTCATCCGGGCATTAGCCTCAGCTAGAGCATCTTCCAGCTTGCGAACATGAGCCTCAGAATTTAACTAGGATTAAAGAAGAGTTGGGTATTCAAGTGTGTTTATAATAAATCGTCACAACAGCAACAGGGATGATTTAAATTTAGGATTAACATTCAAATGTAGCAGTTTTAAAATTTAAACATGATATTGTCACCCTTTGTGCCAATTTTACCTTGGCCTTCTGAACTGATTCAATAGAGGCACTGAGGTCATCAATCTCTGCCTTCATCACTTGTTTGTCTTTCTCCAGTTTGACTTTCACACGCTGCAGGTTATCCACGTGCTCGGCCATCTCAGCTACGGCATCGGAGTGCTTCTTGCGTAGGGCAGAAACGGTGGCCTCCGATTGCAGGGCTGCCTCCTCCACCTCACGTCGCAGCTTGAGCAGCTCTGCTTCCCTTTTCCTGTTCTGCTCAATCTGAACACAAATTTTGGTCAAATTTTGAGTTGAGCCAAAGGCAGGATGATTTCCAGAAAACCATCGCTGCATGCCATACTAAGGTTGAAGAGCTAACCTGCGCGACAGTTGCACCACCTGCTTCTTCCAGCCTGTCTCCCAAGTCTTCCAGGTCCCGGGAGAGTTCAGCCCGTTGTTTCTCCACCTGATCAGAAGAAAACCGGCAGTCATGGCTTCATCGGACATGCAAACAGATTATTAAATATCCTTTGACACTTGGAACATAGTTGTAGTACCTTGGCTCTCATGGCTCTCTCAGCCTCTAGTTCCTCTTCAAGCTCCTCAATGCGAGCCTGTAATTCAGGAAAGCAAGTTGAAAAGATAATGAATGAATATCCTATAAAAAAAATTATTTATAACCCCTTGATCATGTTTCCCAGTACCTGGTGCTCTTTGAGCTTCCTCTGTAATGTGGAGTTCAGTGACTGCTCATCCTCCCACTTCGTATTCACACTGTTGATCTCAATGTCTCTCCTAAAGGAACACACCATATAGTCGATTAAAAAAAATTAGATGCAGGTTCTGTTTTGGTTAAATTCCATTTAAGTTGTACTTGACTGCATGCACACTGGTAATTCAGTGGTACTTCTAATATTAGACAGAAATAATTTACAATGTTGTTTTAATGGCATTCACCTATTTTGTGATACTATCAGTTTTATATGGAAATGTTCCTACTTTTTCACAACTTCCTCCAGATCAATTTTAGCCCTCTCCATTTCGTTGAGGTTTTCAATTGTCATTTTCAGGTCGGCCTCTGCCTTGCGGCGTGCTTTCTCCACCTCAGCACGGATTTTCTTCTCTTGCTCCCAGTTGTCCTCCAGCTAAAAAAAAAGTTATCAGTAAGCAGAAAACCCTATGTCAGCTGACAAAATCCCAAGAATAAAATAAGTTTTTGATGTGCACAGATTTTTCATACTCGCCTCGTGAATCTGAGTGCTGAGCTTACTATTGTTCTTGTTCAAATGGTTCACTTTATCCTCCTCTGCTTGAAGGTCATCTAAAGTTTTCTGTAGAAAGAAGATCCCATGAATTCCACAGTAAATAGGAACCCATGGATATTATTCGGGTCATTTCATACATTAACATCATAGCTGACAATAGGTAGGTAGGACAAGTGCTGTCAAGTCAAATTTGACACAAGATGACCACTTGGATGGTTTTCATGGTAAGGGTGGGTACATAAGTACTCACGTTCCCCCTTCTGCGCACGTCTTTGAATGGCAAACACAGGAGGAACATGTACATTCTGCACACCCTGAGCAGGATTTAAACCTATGCCTAAAACTGTGTTTCATGTACTAGTATTACCTACCGTGGTGCTCTTAGATGACTGTATGGGGCTCATAATGCTTAAAAGGGTGGTGGAATACCTTAGCAGGGCTTTACCTGATGCAGCTCCTCCAAAGCCCTCTTCTCCTTTTGCAGTTTTGCAATGCTGTCATCCTTTTGGCCCAAGTCTACAGTCTGGTTACGCACTTTGTGGTCCAGAGCCTGAGATTTCATATTGAATTCACCACATAAATTTCCATTCCAATATTCCAGAGAAACAACAAATTTATCACATTCAAGAAATTACAAATTACAAATACCGCTTTTGTGCTGATACTGCCCTTCGTAGTATAAAACACTTAACATAGACTTTAAGATTTTGTAGCATCTAATATGGTGCTGTCACCTGTTTTTCCTTCTCTGTCTTAGCAAGTGTAGATTCCAGTGCCTCCAGGTCCCTCTTGAGGTCATTTAGTTCCCCTTCCAGCTTGCGCTTATGGGCACCCAAGCTGTTGGCTGCACTTTCTTCCTCCTCAAGGCGCTCTTTCATTTCCTGAATCTCACTCTCCAAGTTGACCTTCTGTTTCATCAGCTGTGTGCAGCGCTCCTCTGCATCTGCCAATGTCTCTTGCTCCTGTGGGACAGCAGAGAAAAATGTAAAAAAATGCTTAGACTATTGAAAAAAACATGGGCTATTTCTCAAAGTTTGTCACATTATATACATTGAAATTATTATTATTATTATTATTATTACTACTGTCTTTTGATTATGATTTTATCTACACAAGTTTAGTCATTTATTCAGGTAAACACTGTAATAGTGCAAATCAGATTAAATATTTTGCTTACGAGTAGTACAACAGATCCTCTTTTGGGATTTGACACTGAAACTTTCAACTATGTTTGTGTTCTTAAGCAACATGCCACCTGTTGTCCAATATGATACCTGCCGTGCCGTGACACTCACCGCTGTCAGAGCCAGAGTAAGGTCATTCTTCTCTTGAGAGAGAGTGGCCACCTTCTCCTCCAGCTCCTTGATCTTGTTGAGCATTTCCTGTGTTTTCTCTGATGCTTGACGCAACTCCTCTTCCTTAGCCTTCATCTCATCCTCCTGACGTGCAACATTCAGCAATGGCTTGACCTGAGAAAGTGCAAGTGTACAAAGGGGGTGAACGGGAGAGCCTCCCCCTTTTTCATACAGCCTCATTCAGGGACATTCAGGTTCACTAGACTTACCTTTGTGTAAAGCTTCCACCATCCCCAGTAGCGGAGCTGCAGGAACTTGCGCACATTGCGCTGGATAGCAATGAGACCAATTCTACAAGCATAAGCGAATTCCACTGTGAAAACCATTATCATTTTCCAGTATAGGTCAAGATATATGAGCATCAAAGTAAGCTTCACATGAAAATGCGGTTTTAACAAACCTTCTGTCAAGCATCTTCTTGAACTCAATTCTCATGAGGAATCCACGTCCACGTGATTGAAGCATGGTCATAATTTTTGCCAGCCTTTCATCTCGCATGTCCTCAAGTTTGGCCAGCACACCAGCACGGAAGAACACCTGCGAAACAGAAATGTCTCAGTTCTCTGAAAAAAGAGAAAGGTAAATGGGGGCATAACTGTTAGTCTTACCTTGGTGTGCCCTATTCTGTACTCCAGATCGTCCAATCCAATAGAACCCAAAATCAACTCTGAGGCCTTTTTGTTGTCCACAAATCCCTTAGGAACGACGTTGGGATTTAAGATATAATACCTTCAACAAATATGTAAATCATAAATAATCTTTTAGGGACATATTTAATTATTCTTATAGTTATTACTGTCCTTTATATAGCATTTTTCTAAGGTCGCTTACAATGATTTGAAGAGTACCAAATTTTGTGACCGTATGACAACAATCTTCAGAGAAATATTGTATATGTAATCTTTTGGAAATGATCAAACATTAATTGAAATGTCACCAAACCATTAGAAAGTTAAACTATTTACCAGAGCACAGTGTGACAAGACATCTTTCTAGAAATAAACAAACTGCGGGTATACGAGCAATAAATTTCAACATTTTCAGAACTACCTTTGCTTGAACTCTGGGTACTGCAGTCTGTTTGGGAAGCCTTTTCTACAGATACGAATCCCTTCCAGCACACCATTACATGCCAGTTGGTGCAAGATTAGGGATGCATCACACACACCTGAAGAAACAAATCAGCGTGTAGAGACCCATTAGTTTAAAAAAACACACAAACAATTCAAATTTTGTACATTTTGTTCAGTAAACCACACAATGTAGATGAGTGAGTAGAAAACAATACCGCATTTCCAATATCAATAATACCTGATTGCTTGAACTCATTAGGTACAATGCAACGCACAAAGTGTGGGGCAGTACTGCGCAGGGTTGTCATCAGCTTGTTCAACTGCTCCTGTAGGAGCAGGAATTGAAATAAACTCAGTTTCATTGATCATAATACTACAGTTTAATGGCAGCTTTGGGAAGTCTCCTACCCTATAGAAAGCAGAGACTGTCTGGAAAGAGGATCCCTTCTTCTGCTTCTTAGTTCCTGCAGCAGCCTCCTCCTCTTTGAAAAGGAGAGCCAGAAGTTGCATGGCAGACTTCTGGAAAAGGCCAACTACAGTTTCATTCAGGGGGTCCTTATTCTTTTCCAGCCAGCCTGTGATATTGTATCCAACCTGGGTGGGGAAAAAGTCGATGGGCTTCAAAAGACACTGACATATCAGAAGATCTGATATGGGCGGCATAAATGTTTAGACTTACAGTGCCAGCATAGTGGACCAGTTCGAAATGAGCTTCAGGGCCTTTCTTCCCCCCCTTGGGTTTGAGGAAGTTGTTGGACTTGCCGAGATGATTTTCATACAAGGCAGCCTTGAAGGTAGCATCAGTGGCCTTGGGAAACACACACTGTTCTTCCAAGATGGAGAAGATTCCCATAGGCTAAATTTTGGAAAGACCAAAGGGTAAATAGTTTCCAATTCAACTGTCAATATCATTATAGAAATTGGTATTACAGGGCTTGTCCAAATACTCTTAAGTTCTAAATTAGCATTTATTATGTAAAAAAAAAACAGTAGTTTGATAGGACAGACTTAGACTAAGGCCTCAAGACATATGGGCTAATCTAAAATAGTATTTCCCCTGCTGCACACATTTTAAGTTTAATTCACTGTGCACATTTATTTTGGAAAAAATTAATTTTTTTAAACTCACCTTTTCTAGAAGCTCAATGCAAGCCTGAAGGTCCAAACCAAAGTCAATGAAGACCCAGTCAATGCCCTCCTTTTTGTATTCCTCTTGCTCCAGTACAAACATGTGGTGGTTGAAAAACTGTTGCAGTTTCTCATTTGTGAAGTTGATGCACAACTGCTCAAAGCTGTTAAACTGAACAAGAAGAATGAGTGAATGAATGAACGACATTTGTGATTTGTGGATTTATATAAAAATAGTCCACTGCGTTAATTCCCTTAATAGTCACGTGTACCTCAAAGATCTCAAAGCCAGCAATATCCAACACACCAATGAAGTACTGGCGTTGCATCTTGGTGTCAAGGGTTTTGTTGATCCTAGTGACCATCCACTTGAACATTCTGTCGTAGACAGCTTTTGCCAGGGCTCCAATTGAATACACACACTGGTCTTGGTTCTGACCTTTGGTCACAAACTCATTGCCAACCTTCACGCGGGGCCGAGTGATGCCCTTCTGCAGCTCTCCAGAGTTGATCGCCATGAGGTGGGCAACTTTGTCAGCCACTGCAGGAGAAAAACATCATCTGTCTGTTACCACATCACTCTGCATAATGGAAAGAACCAGCATTCATAACCAAGCATGCTTCCACCAATGTATACAGTGGGTTGCCTTTGATTTTCTTCATCTTAAAACAGCTTGCAATGTAGTATGAAAAAAAATTTAAATAATGCAAAAATTCACTACGACGATTAAGTCAGGATTATGTATCTCTTCCTCACCTTCAGTGGTGTCAACCTCAGCCTGCTCCTCTCTTGGCTTTTGCTTGAACTTCATATTACCAAAATGCATAATGCCTCCAGTTAGCTTATAGATACTGAGCTTTTCCTCTGCTGTGAAGCCCAGCACATCAAATGCAACCTTGACAGGTAAACAGAAAAAAGTACATTGCCAATTCAGATTAGGCACATTGTGTTTATTTATTTAACATATGCTTAATGCTTGCATAGAACACTAGGTGCTCTGTAACTAGACACACAGAAAAAACTAGAAACACTAGAAATATTGAGCTTACGTTCAATTAAACAACACCTAATCAAAATGAACCTTACAGAAAACAAAACAAATTAAACACAGACCTAGGAAAAATTTTTTCACCTGCATAAAGTACATTTAGTTTATTTTTAATGTTTTTGTGGACTTTACAAATGCACAATGCAAATTTAGACATGATAATAAAATAAATATGTCAAAGGATATCTGAGGTTGTGGAAACTAAAATCGGCAGTAAGTATATCAGTTAAATTAGGTGAGCAAGGTTATGGAAGATTTTTACATTTTGATTTAGTTCTTCAGACTTACATCGGTGAGCAACAGCTCTTCTCCGTCATCCATGTTATCTACCACAGTCACGCCTTGGCAGACCCATATATACTGATTAGGGTCTGGTGTTAACAGCAACGCATCTGCCAATGAAAACGTGTTACTGATGGGCAGACTAACAAGCCAGATGAGTCCATTACTGTAGCTTTGCTCAGTTTACACAGATGAGTTTGCTCAGTAAAAGCACAAATAGTGATGTTCTACTTGACCTGCATGAAAAGCTCAAAGCGAGACCTCATAGAGGCATGATGTGCCCAAGCCACCCCAAGAAAAAAATAGAGATATGATGTGTGCATTTCTCATTTCTTGAATGAAATCATCATAACTTCAAATATAGTATACCTAGCAGTTCAGGCTTTTTCCCAGAAAGCAGCTGATAGAATATGTGGTAGCCACGCTCTGCTGCTTGCTGAGAGATTACACGGGACTTCTCCAACAGGTCTGTGGGAGGAAAGCGCCAGGCAAACCACTTTAAAAACTACATTCTGCTCCTTAACACATTACATATGAAACCTACAGCATGACAAGGATGCCTTTGTTCTATTGCTTAATGGTTTCATTCTGAGACTGTTTATACTAAATACAGGATACAAGAGACAACTAATAACTATGTAGCTTTGACATACTGTATGTAGTAACTTATCTCTCAGTTTATCATGATATGAAATGGTACGAACTTACCGAAAATGATTATTTCTATCATTTATAAAGTGCCTTTTTAGTCAACAGTGTACATTTTACCCATGCACGGATAGTTTCATTTGGCATACATACCCAGTTAAAATTTCATTTAACCTAATCAGTTATGAAATCAATAAAAGTCCAGTGAAAAATAATGTACTTACAACTCTCAATGTCAGCACCAGCCAGCTTAGCTGTTGGCCCAAAATGGATTCTGATAAATTTACCCTGGATTATGAAATAAAAGAGTAATTTATTAATATAATTAATTTAACTGGTACCTTAGTCGAAGCAAAATTACAACATTAGGTTATGCAATGAAAACGTATCGAGTTTTCCAACAAAAGTGTGCCGTACTTTTCAGCTAATTTAAACAGAAATATGGAGTGTAGAACCGCTTACGAATCTAGACGAGTTGTTGTTCCTGGTGGTCTTGGCATTGCCAAAAGCTTCCAGTACTGGGTTAGCCTGGATGATTTGATCTTCCAAGGATCCCTACAAAAAATGACGTATATGCATTAAAACAAAGCACTCTTATCTGTTTTATCCTATATCATTACAAAATTCTAAAAAACAAGTGACTTTAAACTGAGTCAGACCTGTGGATGTAAAATTACAAGTAGGACTCAATCGAACCTTAATCAGCTCAACTAGTTATGCACTTAGCTGGACTAACAGCTAACATGCAGATTAGCTCACCTTCGAATCTGGGGCTTGCTTTCCTCCTGTGGCCCCCACGTTGGCAAAGTACTGAATGACCTTCTTTGTGTTCTCAGTCTTGCCAGCACCAGATTCTCCACTTTAAATTAAAAAGGGAATTACACCAATTCTAAACATTTTCATGGAAGCTTCTTGCCTGACTGAAGGGTTTAAAAAAGTGACATACTTACGTGATAAGCATAGACTGATTTTCATGCTCTAGAAAGGAAGGGACAAAAATGTAAATGAGCACAACGCAGCGCAGTTTGAGCTAAATAATATTGCAATTCTCTATGGCAGAGTCATTGATTTAGAGTGCCAAATACTGCAAAGTACCCTGAAGGACAACAATATGCAATTATCTGTTGTTAAATGACATTTGGAGATTTTTCCTTATGGGTTATTCCAGTGCTTCTTGTATGAATGTTTTCATTATCTCGATGCATCGATTTATACCTCTCAATCTCCCTGTCAAAAAAACATGACTGTAGGAGTCAATTTTGGTATAAAAAAACAATTGATTAAAAAGCATTAGACTTGAACAGTTCAAAATGTGCTCATTTCATGATTTTCTAAGCATTGCGCTGAACAGAAATAACCTTCAGTGGTCTTGTTTCTGTGCCAACCTGTAGCTTGACTTACCCATCATCATGTCATGGTAAGCATTGTCAGAGATGGAGAAGAGATGGGGAGGAACCTCACTGCGCTTCTTCCCTTTATACAGCAGGGCCACTTTTGAACCATAGATGGGCAACCATTTGTAAGGGTTGATTGTCACACAGAACAAGCCTGAATATGTCTGTAGAAACAAAAGAAACACATTTTTTTACAGCTATATGGTTGCTTGGAATGTGCTTAATTAAGGCTAATTAAGAAGTCTAATAAAATTCATATTATCATATGTCTTAATGGCGTTAGACATTGTCTCCATATGACTGTGGTAATACATTACAGAAATTTATTCTACTTTAAGGCCAAAGCTTTTCACTGCTTTGCTTTTCTTTTTTCTGTGTAAACTGCTGATGTTACTAGACTTTTTGTTATTTTTTTGAACGCAGTCAGACTTACATAGATTCTCATGTTAACATATCGCTGACGAAGGTTGTCCAGGACGCTGGCCTCGTTCAGGAAGGTCAGGTTAGCCATATCGTTGGCCTGATAGAACTTTGGAGGGTTCATTTGCTGAACATCATCCTTTTTAATGGTGACAGTCTTAAAAGAGAGAAGAAAACCGTAGGAAGCATATGTGAGGTTCAGCCATCGGTTAAGTGATTGCGTGTGTCAACAGTGCGAATACTTAAACTTTACAGATAAAATTTAGATGGAAATGTCTCTTTCATAATTTCCACATCAAATCCCACATGAGAAGCATAAACACTTATTCTTGAAAGGCATTTTTCAACTACTGTCAAGCTTTACATAAAATCAAAAACTTATTTGGTTGGCTGCAGATTTTATATTTATATTCTGTGCATAATGAATTTAATAAAAAAAGTCGCAGTTCAATGGATGTGACCAGCATATAAATTAGGTATTAAATGTGGCAAACAAAGCTATTGCGCACACATACACGCACACACAGAAGTAACGTGAAATTAAAATCTGAGGAGGTCTTACAGTGTTTTTCACAGTCTTGACCAAGACACGGTCTCCCTCGTCAGTCTGGATCTCTCCGGCTATGAAACCTTCTTTTTCATCTTTCACCCAGCAGGATTTCTTGATGTCATATGGCTTCGACATGGCCTCAAGCTTCTCTGACTCAGATGGGGCCAGGAAGGGCATGGGGTCCACATCATCCCCACACTCACCTTTATACCCGCCTGGCATTGTGGCCTGATGTTTCTGAATTACCAAACTGACCAAAGGGACAATGACACATACACAAGGACATAAACTGTACCGTAGTCATCTGCTGTATTAATGTGAATGGACAAAATGATAAATGGATCAATTAATTAAGCATTAAAAGTAGTTTTAAAGTTCATAGCCTTTTAACACATTAAAATATTGCCTGATGTTGCCATAGTGCCACTACCCGCCAGAAGTATAGAATTATATATCACTGTTACATGATGGCTTAGTAATGAAATAGTCATATTAATCATAATCACACAAGGGCAGTACTGTAAAAGTGAAAATCACAGACCTGTGTACTTACCAAAGGGAAGCAAGCACAAGAGTAACGATTGGGCTGTCATTACAACCTTTTATATATGTACTTGCAGAATTCCTGACTTTGCAGTAACTATTAAAAAAGTTAGTTCCAAAAGTTTGGGAATAGCAACAGCAGCCCACCAGGGGAGGATCAGTTGTTGTTTGGGGAGTTTGACAATCCACTTATGCCCTTTTAGAGGGAGTAAAGACAGACATGGCCTGGCACTGGTTGAAACAGTGCACTGTGGAGTGGAACTAACAGTTCACTCACATTTCATCATCTTTGGTTACCGGTGCTGTGCAGCAGCATTATGCTGTATACTGGATAGTGAATCAACGTTCTTCGCTCAGATGATAACACATGTGGTGACCAAACATTCGACATAACTCAGATGGATGCAGCTCAGAAACCTTTCTTAGAGCACTTGGTTTTCCACGCCAACATGGGAGGAGGATTGCACACACCTGCTGGGTATCTTAACTTGCCGCTGAGCTGTGGAAAACTTAAAATGGACTGCATAATATGGGCATGTGGACATGGGGTTTACTCCCCTTGGGGACAATGTCACATGAAGATAATGTTACGCTTAGAACTTGCCAAATGCTGAGTGAAGTAAATAGACAAATAGTAGACATTGCAGTTGACATTAATTACTAATCTGACATTAACCAGATATATAAATTAATCAATTACTAATTTTACTCATAAATTTACAAATTATTTTTTAGCAGAGTACAGTGATAAGTACAATATTATCACAAAATATGCATTGTAATATTTGTGTTTTTCAGTGTAAATTGTGTACTGTTTCAAAGCGAAGAAACGTTGTTTAGTAAATTTCTCTTAACATCCAGTTTTCAGCAGCGAAATTTTTTCCTATAATGTAAGTACATCTATTTTAATACATTTTATTGTAATAAATGAAGACATACGTATGCAATTTTGTATAGACTTTTATTAAAATGTCACAGTAATGTTAACAGTCTTGTAAATTAGCCCTACACATCTTTATAAGACAATGTTAAATTCATGCTACATGAGTATGGTTTACATTTTTATACACCTGTTTAATTGAAAGCAGTTATTCAAATGTAAGATTTAAACACTATAGACCATGCCTATATTCAGTCTTAAATTTTAAAGATCCTTATCATTAATTTAAAACAAGAATAATTACAGCCAGTGTTCTTAGAGACATTTCAAAACTGTTGTACAATTTAGGGAGATTTTTGCTGCATACGTAACCGGAGATAAGAGGCTGGTTGTTGGTGCCAAACAGTTCAGAACAAGGTACAGGTATTCATAGTGACAGATCAGATTCCTGTAAGTGTCCCGGAAATGGATTTCCTTACCAGCAGGTGGTAGAATTGAGGTAGGTTAATAAGCACCTTAAATATATGGTATAATTTATAACGGATGGTATTGTTCTACATTCCACAGGTCAGACAGGTCAGAATCACAGCCTACTATTCCCAGCTGCTTCGCACTAACAAAACCATTGTATCTAATATCGAGGCTGCTTTTTCATGTACTGTTCCTAAAATGTATTTAAACTATTATAAGGCTGCTATATAATTATAGATTTTGTAATAAATATTACCTCTGTTACTCTATTGGAGTTTTTCCAAGCAAATTCAAACGTGAAAATGTTGAGGGTCCATTGAAACTCTGATTGTGGAGCCATTTCAGAATGTAAAGATACATATTTTCCAACTTTCAATAATATTAATATTACTACTAATGATAATAATGATATAAAGAACAAATCAAATTAAAGAAACTGAAGAGTAATAATGAAAAACAAATATTTTGTATCTTGCTTATAGCTTCATAAATATCATTAGTAATTGTGTTGTCCCAATAAAGTGCATACTACTCTGATTTTTTCCCCCCTCAGCATTCCATGGTTAACATTTAAAATATTAAGACTAGGCAAGTTAATGCAAGGGTTTTGTTTCGATGCACGTGGCTTGTGGTTTTGCAGGCAAACTCAGCGGAACTCAAAGGAACCCAAGGGATCCTCCAACTTACACTAAGTTTCTCACAGCTCCTCTACACTGTTCTGGCTGCCACAGCAGTAAAGCTACAGAACATCGACAGTTTGTTAGAGATTTCAGAAGTTAGTTTAATTACATTTGTCCGATCTTTGTCTGATCTGTAGCGCACATACCAGTCTGAAGAGTTTTAATGATTGCTTAAGTGTAAAGAGTGGAATACTGTAATGTACACTGGCCTTTATGTGATTTCATCAAGGTTAATAAAGGGAACCTCTTCATCACCACATTCTCCCAAAATCTTGCTTGCATAATAAGTTTTACACCAAAACAAACGTCATGCAAAGAAACACACACAAAAAGAAACACAGACACAAGTCATGTACAAAGCCAGTAAAAACACACAGATGCCACTTTAGCTCCGTACAGCAAAACTGCATATTGGCGCATCACAAAATATTTCACAAAACATTTTAATCCAGTTGCGTTACGCTTTGTCTTGTACTCCTCTCACTTATTATTATTAACCACTTGTCCTAGTCATGCCAGTGTGAAGCCTGTCCCAGGATGAAGAAACACTAGGTATGAGACCAGTCCATCGCAGGGTAAGCAAACACACTGCTCTCCCAGGTTAGAGTGACCAATTCACATGCAACGTGTCTTTGGACTGTGAGAGAAAACCCACCAGAGACGGGGAGAACGTGCAAACTCCACACAGACTCTGTTGGACTCAAACTCAAAGCCCAACAGCCCAGGTGCTTCTGCCTATTTCACCACCTGCCACCTACTTTGTCATCTACTAAATAACAGTAGGCGCTGCTGTTCTCAACCTCTGAGGCAAAACAATTTGATTTGAGTAATTTGAACAGCTTCTCTCATTTAGACGGATTATAAGCTGTTTGTACTGTTGTGTATTGCCAGTGTACAGTGACAGTCCTAATATAATAACAGGTGATCTTTTTCTCCATACCTGAAAAGTTGTTACCTTGCTTTTCCTGACAACGTCTTGAATACAGATGTTTCTTACCTTAAAAACCTTCCTTTCTACCATATACAGTGCGACTCAAAAATAACGAACACTTCATAAATGTATTTTTACCAAGTATCATATGAATATGCAGTGTATGAGGAAAAAAACAGTTATGTTAAGGGGGGCTGTTAATAAAGAAAACGCCGCTTCCACCAGGGCTAAAAGGGTTATGGTCACTGCAGCCTACTGTGAAGAATCAGTCTACTCCGGTCACCGCCTCTGCCTCGTTTTCGCTCCACTCTGAAGCCTCGGGCACGGAGACGTTGCTCGAGAGCGCGCACGTCCGAGCCGTGCGAAAGTGACGTCAACACGCCCTCGAGCTCGAAAATGTTTAGCAGGGTTGTGCTCGTAGTGGGCTTTTGTACGGTTCGAGAAATCCCGTTTCAGCGGCGATAAAGCGCCTGGAGGGAGTTCGGGTCGGCGCAGCGCGCCGCCTGATGTTCAGTGCTGCCTGACGCTGGAATTTGAGGACGAGTCACCCTGCCGGAGTGATGTCGAATCCTGGGACTCGACGGAACGGCTCCAGCATTAAGATCAGACTGACAGGTGAGCGCGTCCCCGCCGCTGAGCCGCTCCCGCTCGGTGGCGCGAGGCTTCTGAAGCTCTTTATATTGTGTTGTCATTTTTTTTGTTTATTCATTATGATCGTTGTCTTTTTTTTTTTTTGACAAACATTTGCATGTGGCACTGCGGTTTCCTTCGTGGTGAAGCACTTCGGTGTTTAATGTAGCAGCGGGTTTTTAAATTGCAGCGGTTACACCTTCCCGAACATGAGCCGCAATAAAACCACATCAACAACACTGTATTTACCTCTGTACTTCCTAACAGCTTTCCAAAAAATAACACATTAATAAGTTACTTGGAAGTGACTGTTGGCCTCTTGTTGTAAAAATATCCCATTACTTCCAGTGGCCTCAGCTGGCTGCTTCGCTGGATACTCCTTCCTGATTTGCTCTTAAATAATAATAAACTTTTAGATGTTTTTTAGGTGTTGCAATTTCAATGGGGATTATACTGTTTTTATACACACACACACACTCACGCGCGCGCACACACACACACAGCAGCGGCACTGTGTGAGCCACAGTGTGTAGTGAGTGTCAGTGCTGACATGCTCGCTTGTCTCTCCACACACTCCTCACCGCTGTGTGTTTTAACAGGATCCGTGTGCAATATTAACAGCCGTGCTTTGCTTCAGCTCCTTCAAGTCATGTGTGACCGATCAGCAGGTCCATGCTTTACCCGTCAAGCCTTCGCACTCCAAGACTTTACCCTTCAAGCCTTTACCCATTAAGTCTTTGTTCGTCAAGATTTTACTAGTCTAGTTTTTGTGCCTCTTAGTCTTTATCCATCGGGGTGTTTGCCCCACTGTACTTTACCCATCAGGTGTTTTCCCCCCCTTAGATTTTACCCATCAGGTGTTTGCCCCATCTAGACTTTAACCGTCACGTCTCTGCTCTCCTAGATTTTACTCATCAGATCTCTGCTCCCCTAGATTTTACTCATCAGGTCTGTCCACCCCTAGGTTTTACTCATCGGATCTCTCCTTCCCTAGATTTTACTCACCAGGTCTGTCCACCCCTAGGTTTTACTCATCAGTTCTCTGCTCCCTTAGATTTTACTCATCAGGTCTTTGCGCCTCTAGATTTTACTCATCAGAGCTTTGCCTCCCTAGACTTTACCCATTAGGTCTTTGCTCCACTCGGTTCCCCCCTTAAAGTCTACCTGTTAAATTTCCACTTGTTAAGACTTTGCTCCTCTCGACTTTTCCTTCAGGTATTTTGCCTGTTAGTTCTTTGAGGTTCAGGTCTTTGCGCTCCAAGACGTTATCCATGAGGCCTTCAACCATCAGGACTTTGCCAGTCAGGTCTTTCTGTCCCAAGGCTTTGTTGGCCTCAGCTTTAACTAATCTGAAAGTGGTTTTTAAACAAGATGTTGCTGTCTGAGTTGTTACATAGCCAACTACTTAGCTGCTTTTTACACATCATTCTGAATGAAAAATAAAAAAGTATTAATTATCTTAGAAAATATCAGGTCGGTTTTGTCAGACCTAACTGTGAATTGTGAGCAACAGCTGGCTGTAGTAGTATATTCCTGAATTACTGTTGAATAACAGTACAGTCATCTAACAGTCCTTTTAACACAATCTTTTTTTATAATTTTAATCCCAAGTCTGGCACCAGAAGAACAACTGTATATTAGCCAGACTTTTCTCTAATAGCTATATCGTAATGACAACTTTTTAATATTCTTGTTTCTCACTCAAAACAAACTGTTTATTTAAAAAATCATTTAGCCGTAAACATTGCTTAATATACAAGAAACTGCAAAATCATTTGTTAAATGTAGTTTTTTAATCTTGTGTTGTTTCACATTTGCTCATATGTGTTGTCATTATAATAGTCTATTAAAAAGTGTATTTGAAAGCAGTTCCCAGGTTACCTCTCCTAACACTAAGTTTTTTAAAAGTTTGACTTTGTGTTGAAAGATGTCTCCATATTTGCTCTTTTTTATTTTTTTTTTTTTTTTTTTTTTTTTTTTTTTTTTTTTTTTTTTTTTTTTTTTAGAGAGAGAACGACTCCTATTATCAACCTAGATTGTTTTACAGTAATTTGTAACAGACGTCACTGAAAGCATGGAAACTATATTTTTAAATCTATTTAACGTGAAATTGTATTCCTCAAATGTACTCCAGATAGTCTTCAGTGTTAACCTCTAGCACCAACACTAGTTTTAATTACTCTAACCCTACAGCAGCAGGTACAGTAGAGGTTACATTTGCTGCCTTCCACTTGGACAAGGTTCAAATCCCCCTTCTTACTATAGGATCCTTGAAGAGGGCACTTAGCAAAATTTGCTCCAGTAAAAATGACCCATCTGTATAGATGGGGGAATCCTTGTTATTGGCTTAGTTTACAAACTAAGTTGTTGTTACATTATTTCAAAACAAAGTAAACTGTCTTCTAAATGAATAACCAACTCAATAGTTGTCATAGGTGCCTTGAGGTGTAAGACAAATCTCAGTTTATTTGTCTGTTGTTTATGCTCAGCTTTGTTTTTCGAGCCATGGACTTCAAAATTGGCACAGAGTTATTTCTCACCCCAAGTAAAGTTTCACGAAGTCCGTTAAATTCCGGTGCCACTAAGGGTGTACGTAAAGATGCACAAAACATGCATCCACAGCAGTGATGGCAGCAGTGACAAACGCTACGCGGTGACTTATGAAACATACAAAGTGGTAAAATAATTTTTGAGTTTGCTTGTTATTTTAGGCGAGCAGAAGTAAACATCATCGGCCCTCTTTAATCTTGCATTCCTGAAGGTCTGTGTTGGCACTACAGTGTGTGTGGAGAGGAATACGCTTATGGTGGGACAGGCACCATCCTCCTCAAGAGTGTTTCCGGTGACACAGAGCAGCGGTTCCAGCTGTGCTCTAGCCCTGAGCATGGGAAGCACATTGAGATGGCCAGAGGAATGTCTGGGGTATCGGATAACAATGGGCATGAAGCCATTTATTTTGGCTGCTTGCCTGCTTTGTCTCTTGTATCTTGTACCTCATCTTTCTTGAGATAGGAGCTGCCAGCAAAGGCTCCTTGTATCTGCATGAGAGGTTTGGTGGTCTTGCATAGTAACCATTTATCTTGTGATGGAGCTGTGGGTACAGGCAAGCTTTATAAAAATCAGCGCCCTTTAACTTTGCAGAGGATAATCTTTGGATAAGGTGCAGTACGTTACCCTGGTACACTTAACAGCTGGTGCCCATAGCTGCTTTTAGATTTGCAGCAGCAACCCACTTTTATGGCTTTTTAGTAGGTTTGTAATGTTGACATCTAATAATGTTGTTTCTAACCTGTTGCCTGGGTCTCTGAAAAAGCAGTGTTTGTTGCACATTTTGCTTTAGGTTCTTTATGGAGTGTGACACAACACAGGGGTTCATATTTTCTTCAGAAAGGACTCTGGAAAATTGCATCAGTCAGAATTACTCATCTTTTCAGACAATTTTTTTTGTTATAAGGATTGTATTATTTCAGTCTGTAACAAGAGACTCATTGCGCATTTCCTTGTTTCAGGAAGTGTTTTTATTGAGCTTTATGCATTTTTATCTTTGAGATAAGAATATAAATCTTTTATCAGTAAGTCTTGGCCAAACAAATATATGCATTTTACACTGGCCCTAAACTTTACTGGGTAATCAGCTTTATTTTGTTTTTTTTTTTAATAGATTCACAGCTGTTCTTTTATATTGACCCTTTGTTCAAGTAGGAGAAATGCGGAAGTACAGCCAAAATTCCAGATAATTGCCCTCTGGGGTATTTTGTACATAAATAAACTTCATTCAGTTTTCTCACCAGATACTTCCATTCATTGTGTAGGTAATGTAGTAAATCACTGTAAAGTCAGTTATCTAACATTGTCATCTTGGGCAAAGATGGAATATGGTTTAAGGCACTTAAAAAAATATCTTCTGTAAAAGTTGCACAATGAAAGTAATTATACAAATAATTTAATCAAGGTCAGAAGATTTTTTTTTTTTTTTTTAAATAAATCTATCCAGAAAGGTTACCTTTTTAAGTTAAGTTGACATGTTTCCTAACAATTTTGTTATATTGGCATTTATTACCTTATTGCGGGTATCCAGTTTAGCCATTTACAAATCGCAAAAGTTTTGATTAACCAGATCTTCCCGCTTTTGGCCCCAGCACTCCTGCCATGTTTGTAGTCACAACAGAATGATGCAACAATGAACCATGTTCTGTTTGTGTTAATTTCTTCTGTCAGTTTTAGTCTTTAAAGACAAAATGGTTTTCTTTTCATAGGGTAGATTTGACTGTATGCCTGCTTCTCACTCGGACTTCTGAAGATTATATTTTACAAACTGTCTCTGGTATGTTTTTTGTCCCTTGAAAAATAATTTGTGGTCGAGCTAGACAAAATAAAACCAGTTAAGCTCTGATTTGAAATCCTATTACTTCTACCACAGAAAGCTCTTATGGAGAATTGAAAAATGAGTGACACACAATGTTTGATATGGCGGATGTTTACTTGGACCGCAGAATTATTTGTATAATGTCAAAAAATACCTCTTTTCATCAGTGGTATATTGACATGCACGTGTCTTGCCATCGGTTGGAAAAATAAAACCAGGTGTTCCTGTGGATTTACCTCTCAGGTCATGCTGAACAACAGGACAGGCTTGTTTATGAACTGTCTTCACATGCAGTGTTTGTTTAGACGATCCTGTAACTAAGGGTGTATGGATTACTTCTTGAAAAAAGACAGGTGCTCTGCTCTAGGATGAACAATAGTTTAATGGATTTTTTTTTTTTTATGTAAACCTTCCAGCTGTTAATATTTTGTGCAATAAAACATTTGAATGGCTTCCAAGTTTATATTAATGGTGCATATTACATTCAGGTTGGTATGTGTAAGTGCACTTGTGCCAACAAAGTGGGCTGTGGGCGGGGAATCCTGCTTAGTCAGTAAAGTCCCAAGGCACAGATCCAGTTTAATCCTTTCAGCACTCAGCAGTCTTCCATGCTGTCTTCTTTTACCCTTTATCATTCTCTTTTCATGCCAGAAAGAGGCACAGGCAGAATGACTGGCCCATGCAGGGCCCTGCAGGCGTGCCAGGCACGTGGGCTCTCTGAAATCCCGGGCTGTGCTGTGCTGTGCTGCTGGATGTGCTGAATTATGCAGGTGGCTGTGACCGTCTGCAGAGCTGCTGTCTGGAAACTGGAACTATCGATCAGCCTGCAATCATTAATCTTCCCGCTGTTGGCGAGAGCCCACAGGGAGACATTCCCACACGGGGGTACCTTTTTGGTGTGTATTTGTGTACATTTACACAGCTGTCCGTCGTACAACCCCTAGGCCTGAAAGGAATTCAGCTATCCAGACATTACGTGAACATTATAGTAATTGTTTAATTCTCCTGAAAGGCCTGCTTTTACTGCTCTATTTTCAAATATTTGTTTAGAAAAATCATGAAAATACTTATGAACACAACTGCACCTAGAAGCCTGTTCAGAATTCAGTTTGTTTTAGGACTAAGTCGAAATCGGTGACAGCCTAATAATACTCACTTTCCTTTATTTATTCATGGGTTAGGTTCTTAACATTAAGTGAACATTAGACCTGAACCTATGTTAAAGTTACTGAAACTCAAAAATAAGGCCACAACCTCACATTCAGTACAGATTATTGACCAGTTCATTTCATTAACGTGTCATGTATGTTAGCATTTGGCTACGTTCACTTTTTCTATTACCTTCACAGTAAATACAGTTTTAATAATAGAGCTAGATCCCAGTTTGTTTGCGCTATATGCTCTGAAAATGGTAATGCTATAGGTATAATACATTTAAAAAAAAAAAGCTGTAGGGCTTTTGTTTTCAGATTTTTATTAACTTCACACTAATTTAAAATTAATTTAAAAAGACTAAAAACAAAAATAGTGATGTGTATAATAGCAAATTTCTCTCTTCATTTTCTTGAGTTAGTTTAGTGCAGTCTTGCCGAACGTCTTACTGAACTCTGTTGTTGGCACTAAACAAAATTACGAATTCGCTTGGTACTGTATGTTAGTGAAAAGCGGTGGTGGGTTTAACTAATGCGGCGTGAGGAGTACGAGTGAGACCACCATGCACGCAGGTCACTTCTGCAGGCAGTCATCTGACGTGAGTCACTTGGACGGCTGCTGCATTGGGGTCACCGCTGGCTTTACGTTGATGGAACAGGCCTCGCTGTAAGCTCTCCGCGTCTTAATTGTGCTGAGCGTGTAATCCCTCCGTCTGTCTTGTTCAACACGGCTGACTGAGGTCTGCAGTAAGAGCTTCATGTGGACCCAGGTCGTGTGGGTTGGGGACTGTCCCTTCCTCCCAGGAGCTGCAGTGATATATTGATCTGTTTTGTGTGCAGTAGCCAAGCGTAAATGGGAATATTTTGCCCAAGGTCTCTCTGCTCTTAGCGGGACATGCGCATTGCTATCTTTTGGACAAATGTTTCCATAAATCACTAAAACGCGGCTCTCTGGTCACAGCACCATTTAACCTTGGCATGTTCAGTTGTTTGTTGTTCTGCTGTTTGGATACAAATAAAAAGACCGATGGTGCCGTCTTCCAAAGGTCCATTCAATGAGCAATATCTTGTGACCTTGGTGCCTGTTGAGAATAACCTCAATGCACCTTAAGTGCAGTGCAATTTAATATCCCCTTTTTTCCCCAGAGGTGAAAGGAATTATGTGAAATGCCCAGCAGAGTTGGACGTATTATCAGATTGTCGTCCCTCAGCTTTGTCTGTATGCCGAATAACTGCACTATCCTTGTTGTTGCCCTTCAACTAGTACCCAAGGTAAATATTTCTGCTGTACCGTGTTGAGAGAGAGAGAGAGTGCTGATTCTGTGAGGCTCCTTTGTGTTTCTATTTATGCCCCGTCTGAAATGCACATGCTCCGTTATTAAACATTCATAAGAGTGTAAATGTAGCTTGTTGCTGTGATAAAAGCAATTCTGTACACAAATGCCAGCGTTCTGTGGAAGGTATTCCCCAGACAGCATTAAGAGTACCACTTTGGTAGGGTGAATTTAGAAATAACAAACCAGCAGAGTTTTCTGGTGTATAAAAGGTGAAAGTTTGAGTTAGACTGCAGCTACAGGGAAATGGATTTGCTGATGTATATAGAATATGTTTTTTGCTTCTACAATTAGCTTTTATACAATTCATTTAGGATATGCTTTAAGCCAAATCATATTTTAAAGCTGCAATAAGCGCCGAAAGGAAAGAGGAGGGCAGTTAGAGTCTTTGGTAATGGAATGAACTTCATCACAATTTGTGCAACATTGACAAAAGTGTAATTTTATCATCCAAAACATGTTTTAATATGTTTAATATGTAAACAGTTTGCTAAAACAGGTTTCGCAATGAAAATCTTTTCCAGGACTTACAGGAACCATTTGCTGAAGTAAATAGACTTGTACTTCCTGGAGCTTTATTTACTATAGAGCAAAGTACAGCCAAGCACAGTTTAAAAATTCCCTTTTAAAAGAAATGCCCTGCATGCAAAAAAATATGGAAAATATGTGATGCTGAAAAGTTCATGGTGTGGAGGGCGCTGGAGCCACCATGTAAGCACCTTTTGATGTGTCTGAGAACCGTGGTTACCCTCCCCAAGTCTACAGTAATTTTATGTCCCGTCTTAAATTTTATGAAACGCGCAGTTGTGTATTACACCTGTGTTTTTTTTTTTTTGTTTTTTTTTAAATGTTTGCCAGTATTGTTTTCTCACTTTGCGTATGGTATTTGGCAACATAAGGGAGATTATGCCCCTGAAAACACTGGGCAGTAACTGGCAAAGTCTCCCCTTTTTAAGAATGTGGTAGGTACAAATTTTATTTTTCTTTTTATGTTGTTTTCCTCCAATTTTTTTTCCCCCCAAAAACCACACATTTTCTCCCTTTTCATTTCATAAAATTTCAGTTTGTAATGTGATGGACACAAACGGATAGATGGCAGTAAAAAAAAAAAAATGCACAGAAATGCACAGAATAGGACCGTTGTGTTGCCTTAATTCACCTCTCTTCTACAGTGTTTACAGTTTGTGTCTGGTGTTCCTGAGGGATAGTAACCAATTACAAGACTGGGAATGTTTCATTTGTTTATTGGCACTGAACAGAAGTTTGTTTGAAGGTTTTTTTTTTTTTATCTCTAGTCACTTCAAATAGCGTGGGTGCCTTACAATAGCCAATACAGAGTATTAAAGTGCTTACATCTTTGTTTATATAATCACTTGATAATTTGGCATATTTGGGTGAAAAGTGTTTGAATTTTTGGGGACACGACTTTATATATTATTTGTACTGAAATTTATTGGCTTTAATTGGCCAAATTAATTAATCTGAGAATGTGAGACATTTACAAGATATATTATTGCTGAGGAAAAATCATTAATTGAAAATGTAATACTGAAAATGACATAGTTTGAATGTTGCCCTTCTGTTTTCTCTAAAACCACTAGTGCTCTGTATTTAATCAGTCCAGAGCTCATGAACATGACAGATGTATGAAGATGCACTGGTGATGGCAGGTTCTGACTGCAGGGCTTTGGCAAGGATTGCTGACCCCATTCTGCAAGTTTGCTGGTGTCCAGCTGTGAGGGCTCACACTCTGGCCTGAACTCGCACCCGGGGGCCACACGAGGACTCCCGGCTCACGTGTTCCGATCCGTTGTCAGCGTGGATTGCTGTGGGTACAAACGGGGAGGTTTACATGTCTGCAATGTGATGCTGTTTTGGTTGTTTCTGCGTTGTGAACAAGTGCAGATGATGCACAGACCAACTTCATATTCTGTTAAAGAGTGTTCGTGTTTTAGTGCTTTAGCCATTTTTCTTCACTGCACTGCTGTGCATGTAAGCAAAAATTGACAATTATCAGCTCGCTTAAATAATAACGGTCACTGCGCTTTTGGCTGTTTGTTATTATTTGGCTTTATAAAGTAAGGAAGGATTTTTGTTCTCAAGTTCTACATTGCTTTGTTTAGTTTAGCTGTGCTATGCCGGCACAGTGGTTACAGCTGCAGTACTGTTGAAGGACCCCAGGTTTGAATCCCACCTTCTGCTGTAGTACAAGGTACTTGAACTAGGTATTTATACTCAATTGCACCATTGAAAATGACCAGTGATCAGCAAATTTTAACTTTGTGTACTGCTATAGAATAAATAGGTGACTTCTACTAAATCAGATGCCATAAATCAAAAATGAAATTCAACATGGTCCATCACCCCCTTAATTTATTTCTGTACAGACAATTTAAATTATAAAAAAGGTTTAAAGTATCATTACATTTCATTTTTAAATAAAGCAATTTATTTAAATGCTGATGGCATTAACATACAAAATCTCCCGTACTGTACCATATGTTATAAATATGCAGATTAATGACATTAAATATTCTATAATTAGAGTGTTTAGAATGTTTTATCCTGGAATTCATAGGTTAATCTATGCACGTTTTTTGGATGGGCTGCACCTTATGCGATCAGGCTGAAAGCAACTCGGCTATTTCGCCCATTGTTTGATGACCAAGTGTGAGGTTTCGCTCCATACAATAATGGTATTTTGGTTAATATTGAGTGCCTTTGGAAGAAAATGATCATACAGTTGATGCATTCTGACAGTGGGTGGTCATTAGTTAATGAAAGGATCATATGTTGTTTTGTGTTATGCAAATGAATATGGAAACCCATTAAATCCTTTAAAGTTGTAAGTGTTCCTCCTCCGTGATTCACTGTGCAAAGTGACGGGGACCAACTATTTGGGAAGTGCCATCTACAGTTGGCTTGATGTCCTTCTCTGACTCACACTGTCCCTAGAGGTCCCAGCATCCTTTGAGCTTTATTGACATCCTTAGGAAATGTCTCATCCAGTTGTCTTGTTCTGTTTCCTCTCATTTTAACACTGGCTGTCTCAAAGTCCTACATTGATCCTCTCTAAAAAACCAGAAAATTAATATTTCCAGATGTAAAACAAAGTTTTCCTTGTTTTGTGACCTCTGGCTGATGGGTATTTAATGTTAATTCTCCAGTATGTTTTATCTCACTATGGGGTCCTTTAATTCCAAAGTGTTGTCAGTAAAGAGGGCAAAGCTGTGTATTTCCTGCTTGTGTGACTTGTTTCTTAACACCACAGGAAGTGTTGTCTTATCACGGCGTCCTATTCCCGTCTCGGAAGAAAGAAAAACTCAGTGGTGCTGTGTCAAAGGTGCGCAAAAGGTTACTGTTTAATTCCCCTGAAAGTATTTAGTAATGGAGTTTAATATCTTTTCCTTAAAAGCAAGGCTTGAGCTGCAGTCCCTAGTAAAGCAGGTTCCAAGTGTTGTATTCATATGGTCAAAACAGTGTTAACTGTTGTACCTAGGCAAAATAAAACTACTTTTCCCTTCTCCCTTTCTGTTTATCCAACATGGCATGGAAATGTTGCTTTCTAGTGCTAATCCTACACAGTTGTAGGGGGTAAATGACCCACATGGGTGGTCTTGCAGACCAGGTGGTGTGAGACTGCATATCACAACTCGCTGGACTCGTCTGGCTGCCCTGGCCCAAACCCCGTCTCACTCTGCGTGATGTTCTCGGCCAGTGGGCCACTCTTTTCAGCATCCTCATGGTGCCCGGTTATTGTGCCAGCTTTTCATGTCCCTGCATGAGGGCGGAATGCTAAACATAGTAGCACAGGGTTGTGAGTGCACACACGCTTCTAGGTGATGGAAATTTGCGCACTGTTTGTTGGGAAGGCCAATACTTTGACCAGGTGTCATTTTTTAAAATAACTAGTTTCAGAAAGCGAAAGGGCAGAAAATAATAACGCATTGCATGTGACCAGACTATATTACCCTTAAAGTGGTTGCACTAAGTCTTTAAATACTGTTAGTGCTGTAGAACAGGTGGAGGCCAGTGGAAAGGAAAAAGTAATAAAATATGTAATATCACTAAGCTTTATTACCCTTACATCACTAGTGTGAGTAGTGTTTTGTGTGCATTTGTGTTTTCAAGATGGCAAGTGACCTTTCTGGAGTTTAATGAACTTGACTATGGAAAAATGTCATTCAGGCTAAAAGGTACCACTGCCTAATTTTAAGTCTGTGACTTGAAAAAAGCTGTGCGTAAAGAAAAGACAGAGCCTGAGCTTTATAACTGTAGCGATAACAGCACCTCTTTATTAGGGATTTGCTGGGAAAGTAGGTGATTCCATCTTTGTGAGCCATCCTCAGAGTGAATGGTTGGCGGCTGGGGAATCACCAACTATAAAGGTGACACAGGCTGGAGTTATGGGGGAATTTATTTTAAAAACAGCATGCATACAAAGTCCAGGTCTGCAGTACGACGACTCCTGTCCTTTCTCTGTTCATTTAAACAAGGACACCACATCTGACCGTCTTCTGTCAAGTGTGGGCGACAATCCAGGATATGGGCGTAACGCTTCGGCAGGCTACAGCATCATACTCTCTGTTTGGTACCGGTGCTCTTACCCTGTGTTTTTTCAGCGTATTTGCTTGCAAAGCCCTGCGGCCCCTGGGATGAGCTATATGGGAATAAAGTCAGTCCTCAGCTTTCTTTATGTGGGGGGGTGGCGGTATGTTTGTGTGTGTTTGAGCTGCTTCCCCACCCTCCCCTTGAGAAATGAACACTAGCAGAATCAGCTGGAAAGGCAACATTTTCAGCTCCCTGAACAGTGCACCCTTTCGTAGGTTTAAGGGTGGTGATCTTAAAGCGGTTTTTTAATTGAATCACAATTACTGCAAAAGAGGTTTGAGTACATAATGGCAAACGGGCCAGTGGGGGGGTCCACTCTTATATTCAGCAGGGTTGGTCTTACACAAGTCTTTGTTCATATCTCTTGACCTCACTTGATGCTGGGTATTTATTGTTTCTCCTACCCACTAGCCTTAAGGTTGACGTTGTCGTAACATGCAGTCACGATGAGTTATAGGACCTGCGTTTCAGCCTGCGTTGTTGTTTCACAATCTCCATATTCGAGCTAGAGTGGAGTTCTGCACGGCTTTTGACTTGACATGACTTACTCTTGTATTTCGGCAGCATAATGGTTAGAACTGTTGCCTTGCAATGAAAAGATAAATAAATTTAAATTATTTTTTTCATAAATGTTCAGTTTAGGTATTCTTGGTTATTTTACGCAGTATGGTTTTGGGTTTTACCAGAGTACAACCTTTTCATTCATTCCTTCACTGTCCCCTAAATTCTGTGTAATTCATGATTTGTGGATCATAAAACAGCAGCAGTTTTACATTTATAAATGCATTTTACATGAGAAAAAGCAAAGATTTGTGCGTCAGTAGTTCAGATGAGCATCTGTGTCGAGCAGTATTGAGGTGTTTGGATTTTTATGCCTTTAGTACAGGTAAGCTGACTACGAGCCATCTGAATCTCACTATTCATGAAATGGTTGCACACGTATTGTGTGACACAGTCCACTCTTACTTATTCCATTGTTTTTTATTTTTTTGGTGGTGGAGTATTCATGTTTGTCAGATTCTGGTTATTGTAGGGTATAGACTCTGCTATATGATCTCTGTGTTTTTTATTATTTGCTGTTTGTATTGGTATATGTTACTTAATTTTATAATTTATGTTTTCTTTACATACCATTTAGTTAGAAGTTTGATAGATCTGTAATAGCAGAAGTTTTCTGTGAGGTGTTTTTAATACAGGGACTAGTCATGTTAAGTTTTGTTTGTGTCCAATAACAGTAAAGAATTAAGCAGGTAATCAACAGGAAATGTGGTTTCCCTCTTCGGCATCACGGAATAAACCACAGGGGGGCCCCGATCACTCAGAAACACTGCAGGATATGGTGTGGCTTCAGATGCTATGCTAGTGCATTGCTGCTGTTACATTTGTACCTTTAACAGCACTAACGTTATTTCACTGGGTCGTGTCATAGTGTGTTCCATTGCCTTAATATGCCACTATTATAAGGTTACATTTTCATTTCCACATTTACAGATCAGCTTTTAACCTTTTTGCTTAGTAACACACAGGGTTCTCAGTTTATGAACGCATCTGAGACAGGAAATCTAACTTGACTTGTTCGTAACGCCTAAGTCACATTTAGAACACAGTCACAATAAGTAAAAGCTGCGCACTACATGCGTCCCTCCACTTCTTAATGTTTTAGGGTATAATAAACAAAAAATACTTTTCATATTAATATATTAAGTTTGAACTACTTTAAATTATTAATTAAAACTAAAACAATTGGAGATAACACTGTCTACAAAGCCCTGTTCAGTGCAAAATGTAGGCTCATTAATGAATGCATTTGGCTTCCCCCTTGTTATTCTTAGACAAGGGCTATAAAAACCGTGGAAGTGAGTTGAATGAATGAGCTACCAAACTCATATTTGTTTTTGTCTCTCTGTTTTACCACTAACTAATGGCTGGATACTAAATTGCATGGGGCTTTTGCTTGGCGACGTACAAATTTTAGAAAACAGAACGGTGAAGAAAAGGAAATGAAAATAAATGAATTGGAAAATTTGTAGCGTTAATGTTCAAAACATGAGGAGCAAGTGAATTTGTGTAATCTGTAAATGGCTGGATTAAACACAGTTCATTTAAGTTAATATGTGCGCGGGTTTTCCAGGTAAATGACGTGAGGTTTGTGCTTCGAATGTGCTGCGTGTAAATAGCTCAGAAGAAGCCTTGTAAAAGCAGCTTAACTGATATTAACCTGCATTGCTGACAGATTTATGCAACCAGAAAAATTCTTGTTCTGACTTCTTTGCAAAAAGGAAAAAAAAGGAGTCAGTATATTTTGGGAAGCTCACCGTTTTGAAGTGGATTTAGTTTCTTGCTCGGTCGAAAGGGCCGACTTGCTGGATCGGCTGCAGACGCAGCTGGTGTCAGCAGAAACGTAAACCGACACCTGGTTGATAAGGTCTTGACCCAAGGAGGACCTGCTGCCTCCTGGCTTCCTGTTGCACACCGATGGCCTGCTCAATACCCAGAAAGTAGAGCACCTCTCAGTTATCACCACGGTTTTCGTTTCCTCCCAGCTTTGACCTGATGTTCTGGAGTCACATTAGGTGCGGTGTACAAAGCCCACGTCTGCAGCGGTGTGTCAGAACGTCAGGTGAAGGGATGTGTTCGGTGTTTCTGGTTGGATTTCTCTCTTAGTCAGTGAGATACTGGTTTTTACGTTGGGGTCAAGTGTAACCACAAGAACATGCTATTATTGCCTGGCATTCATTAAAGCCAGAAAAAAAACTTCCCAAACTCTTCTTTCAAGCTATATATAAAGCATGTTGTAGGTACATTGCAAATTTACAGATTGTCTTTGTAGTTTTTTTTTTTTCCCCCTTGAGCTGTTTAACAAACATCTGTTAGATTTTTCACTGCTTCTGCTGCACAATAGTGTCGCTTTCAAAAGATATAAAATTTTCTTACAGAAAATATAAGATATTTGCAACATATTTTTCTTGCCGTAGAATCTCAGCTTGGATTATGACCTCAAGTTTTTCTTTCATCTTGAGGAACAGCTGTAACTTTTTTTTTTTATGAGTCACCCTTAATATTTCACTTGAGCTCCATTGTGCAAGAACACAGCACTATTTTTAAACTGCAGACACTACATCCTCTGTCTGCCAGCTACTAAATCAATTTTGTGAAAACATCAGAGGAATCAAGCAGTAGCACCACAGTTGGGCTCGACTTCTGAGAGTTAGGCAAATTTTATATTTAAAAATCCGCTTTTCTCTCACCGCCTCCAATAGAAACGTTCTTTGAAAAGGTGTATAATGCATATCGTGTTACTCTAGGGTGTTATGTAAACCACGAAACTCCAGATTTCTTTTTGAACCGATTCAGCCTCTTGCAGTCGCACAGTCTGTCTTCCTGCAGTGTGATGGTCTGAAGCAAAGTGAAAACCACAGCACCACGTGTGTGTTGCCTTCAGCGAAATCCTCCGGTAGCTTTTTGCTGCGCAGCACCCGAGTGCCCCGCAGGGGTTTGCTTTTGCTGATGGCCCTTTTCCGAGGAGCTGCAGGGCATACCAGTCATACCGCGGCTAACGTCTGAATCCTGCACAAGAAACGACTGCGTCCCGAGCGGAGGAGCCCAACCGCCGGGTCTGTTTCATTCCAGTCATGGGCTGCTTGCTCAGTCCTCACACCTTTCACCTCTTCGGCTCTTCTTTCTGCGAGCTTCGGAAGGATGGTTTAAAGATTTCACGGCGTTATGAGAAACTGTATATATTTAATTCTAACAAACTTAAGAAATTGAAGTTGCGGTGTTTTCTAGCCGTTTGAATTTCAGTAGTTATTTTTTGTGATTAATAATCTTTCCCCTTTAGCAGAAGCGTAAGCTGACATATGTGTACTTCAACATTACCCAGCAAATCTTTTTGGTCAAGTTATCGGGGAATTATTTTTGACGTTTATTTGAAACGAGCTGCGTCGAGCATTTCGACTAATTTCAGGTTTTTTCAGGTTTCACCTGTGTTATAAGTTGATGGAAGAAGGATCCAGAACTGAACAATTTGCCTAATGGTAAACTGATGGTTTAAAGCAGTCCTCGTAACCATTTCTCTCATTTTCTTTCAGTGTTATGTGCCAAGAACCTGGCAAAGAAGGACTTCTTCCGTAAGTACAGGCCTTAGCTTTCACTGATGCTGAAATGTTTTGAGGCGTAAATCGGATGATTTGTGTTTTTTCACAGGGCCCTGCCGTAAGGAGTTACGTGCCACCATTTTGACATTTGCCTAATGTGACAGGCTTCTAGTTTCAACAGTAGAAATTATGAGTGTTGAATAATACTAATAACTGAATGTTAGAAATGTTGAATAAAGATTAATTAATTTCTCCCTTGGGTACCTGCTGTAGCAGCTAGATGTAATTTGTCTAATAGCCTGTGGTCAACACCTTCTGCTAGACTGAGCCGAAGAGAATTAGTGGTTGCTGAGCTTATAGTGCCTCTGCATGGAGATGGGTTAGTGGTGGCAAGCAGGATTGATTTCAGATGCTGGACATCTCTGTAGATGTGGACAGCTTCTCTCTGGGCTGATGTCCAACACAGCTTTCTCTAACAAGCACTCCTTGTTTTGGGATGCAGTTGCTACAGCCTGGAGTGCATTAGCATTACCACATCTTGAAGGATGTGTAACTTTAATCTTCAGAATCAGCTTTATTGGTTAAATACCTTCTTGATTTAGAAGACATTCTTAATGTAGTTTGAGGTTGCCAAATAGTCAGTGTAAAATTAGAAATGGGGGTGTTTTTGATGCACTTTGACTGTCGTTTGACCTTGTTTAACAGTACCGCTTATCACTGACGTTTTTGTGTTTCTTTGACAGGCTTTCCAGACCCCTTTGCTAAGGTGGTTGTCGATGGATCAGGACAGTGCCATTCCACAGACACGGTCAAGAGCTCATTGGACCCTAAGTGGAACCAGCATTATGACCTGTGAGTGACATCAGTTGTAGAGCCAGGGAAATGTAGGGTGTGCATCTTACACTTTTGTCTCTGGTTTCAGGTATATCGGAAAGAGCGACTCCATAACCATCAGTGTGTGGAACCAGAAGAAGATCCACAAGAAGCAGGGAGCGGGCTTCCTTGGCTGCGTGAGACTGCTGTCCAACGCCATCAGCCGGCTAAAGGACACGGGCTGTACGTGCAGGCCGCAGCGGCACACAAGGCTCACAGTTACATGCTTTTGTTTTGACTTTGTTTTGTCCTGATGGAAACACCTAGAGATTGAGACTTCTAAAAACCCCATTTACACCCTGGTATAATTTTAGATGCAATATTATGCTTATGGTTTAAATTTAGATTGCATTTTCCTGGAACCACTTTTTACAGAGTTCCTTTATGCCTGGCTGGTTTGAATGAATGAACGCATGAAACTTTATTCATCCAAGAAAGAAATTCCATTTGGTTACAGCAACGTAAAAATGACAATATACATATTCACGTACAGTCACCCCATTATCTCACTAACCTTGCATCTCACCACATTTCTCACATCTCAATGGCCTGTGATGCCATGCTGATGATCTGATTTCTCCCACCTTCACGTGCTGCTTCTGCTGAAGGGAGTGAGGGTTGAAACCGATTCGTGATTTTTCCTGTTAAAAATAGTGGAAAATAGACGTTTATCCCATAGTATATGTTTTTCCTGGTCTGTTTTTTTTTTAAATGGATCAGGAACATAAACTAGGGCATGACTCTATGATCAGTTGATGATAGGTTATCTGGCTCCTGCCATACTGACACACCCCTGTTACATTGTCAACTTCTCTCACTAAAAAGTTAGACAGATGTGGGCAACTTCACATAGTAAGACTGTACTGTATGACATACAGTGCTGAAACAACAATAAGTTGATAAGTAAATGGGTAAGCATGTTTATACACACAAGGAAAGTGGATGGCAATATTTTTATATTTATAGGTCTTCAAAATCTAAAATGTGTTTTATGTAATATGTCACTTCTACAAACCTGACTCAGGGTAAGGTAGACATTGTCTGTTTTGATTGCAAAAGTTAACATTTAATAGAATGACAAAACTATCTTTTGCATACAGATCAGCGGTTGGAATTATGCAAACTTAACGCCAGTGACAGCGATACAGTGCGTGGCCAAATAGTAGGTAAGGACAGGAGCCATCGACTGTGCGCATTTCCACTATATTTGTCCAAGTGCCTGTAGTGCCGATTCTGAGAGCCAGTTGTCCAACTGTTCCCTTTGTATTTAGTGAGTCTGCAGAGTCGAGACCGCACAGGAAGCGGGGGGCCTGTTGTGGACTGCAGGGCACTCTCAGAAAATGAAGGGTGAGCGTGGCACCAACTTTCCAGTCTTCTCAAGTTCTGCTTATGGACAAGTGACACTACCTACAGGTCCTGAACTTTGCTTTGATGTTGTGTCTATCTCATTCTGCCTGTTTTTGGATAGTTATATTTTTAACCTGTGTTGAGGTGGATGATAAGCGTCAGGCCATTTGTACTTGGTGTTTCTTGGGGTAGCTGTGCCATGACTCAGAGGTTTTTCTGCACAGCACACCGGTCTGTGAGGATTCAGGGCCAGGGAGGCCGCTGAGCTGCTTCATGGATGAGCCCCTGCCTTACTCAGACAGCACAGGGGCTGCAGGTGGGGGTAACTGCCGCTTTCTGGAGTCACCCAGTCAGGAGCAGAGGCTCCAGGTGCAGCGACTCCGTAACCAAGAGCCTAGAAGTCACGTGCACAGCCCTCAGAATCGAGTGCATGGACACCAGTCTCCTGACCTGCCAGAAGGCTACGGTGAGGCCTGTTTCAGTGTCCTCTGGGTGCAGTTTGGACATGTAAATGATCTGTGTTGCAGTCATGGTGGGAATACAGAATTGGGACAGAAAGTGGTCCTACCTGCTGCCTTGCTCTCAAAGGACCCACGTTTGAATCTCTCCTCCTGCTGTTGTACCCTTGAGAAAGGTACTTACCGATGCAGTAAAAATGACTGTGTACACAGGGAAAATCCTTGTAAGTAGCTTAGCGTACATACCCAAAATTGATGTCCGCTTTTGAGACAAGTCGGCTAAATAAATAACTAACAAATATCAGGTATGCAAAAAGAAATAATTCCCGAGAGCTAAGATAATCTTGTGTAAATAAAATCTTTTTCTTTTTTTTTGTGGAAATAGTCATATAAAAGGATTTTTTTTTTTTTAATACAAGAGGGACTTGTTTATTCCTTTAAACTGCAAAAGAGCCAAACACACTAATTTCGTTATATTATAACTTCATACATTCTTATCTGAACAAGGTGGCATTAGCAGATGGTTTAAAATTTTTTGCTTCTTTATATAAAGGTCCTTTCTCAATGGTATGATAGAAGAGCCTCTACCAGGGCTACGGTCCATTTCCCTGTGACCACAAGGGTTTATTTCATGACCTGGTAGCCTTACCTGTCTAGTTTCCACCAGAACTGTGCCTTGGCCCTGTTTTATCGAGGTGCAGATGCCACGCGCTGTAGTGCTGCCCTTTAACCTTGACCAGGCCCTGTTTTTCTGTCTAGGTGGGAGGTGACTGGATTCAGTTCTGGTGCGAGTGCCCTGCTATAAAACAATTTCACCACTTTATGTGATGTATAATAAAAGTATAACTGCATCCCAGGGTCTCTTCCTTTGTCATTCCTGAACTTTGAGAGGAGATTATTTATGACCTCATATGGCTATGATATTGTTGTGAAGTGCATGGAGAATCATTTCTGAGATGATGGGCTTTGTGTTTCTGGACAGAGCAAAGGACAACAGTTCAAGGCCAGATTTATTTTCTACACACACAGACTGGTGTAAGCACTTGGCATGATCCAAGAATACCACGGTAAGTTATAGAAATGAATTCTTGAGCTGCATTTTAATTTTCTTGTTTTTCTCGTGGAGAGTATCTTTTAAATTTTTTTTAAATGTATTATCCCTATTTTCATGTCCTGCCCAACACTGCTGCCACGGTACAACCCAGCTTAATACTGTACAGTCAGACAAGGACTTTGTCTTAGCTTTCTGTGGTCTAGTCCTCAGGTGTTATATAGCAATTGTATCGGATGGAAAAATGAGACTGTCCACCCCCAACGTAGGGACCTCACCAGTGTAAGCTGTGAAGACCTGGGGCCCCTTCCCCCAGGCTGGGAGCTCCGAAGCACCGTGTCAGGCAGGATCTATTTTGTCGACCACAATAACAGGACGACACAGTTCACAGACCCCAGGTTGCATCACATAATGAAGTAAGAACTTGTTAAAGGGTCAACCGTGCTATGAAATAATCTGGTTGGGGGGGGGGGTTGTGAAGTGTGTCTCAGAGAGACCATTAAACAGGTTTTTTTTTTTTTTTTTGTAGTTTGTATGATTCATATGCTTTTCTGTACTCGCACTAAAACACGTATTGATGATGATGATGATGATGATGATGACGACTTGCTGCCCTCCTGGGGTTTTGAGTGACTCAGTCGTGCTTCCTGTGTCACAGCCAACAATCTCAGGTGAAGGACTCCAGCCAGGCTCTACCACCCTCATCAGAATTGCTGGTGGAAGAGGGCAGCGGTAGCGAGGGTGAGCTGCCCGTGCGTTGCGAGCGGGACCTTGTCCAAAAACTCAAATTGCTGCGACACGAGCTGTCCCTGCAACAGCCGCAGGCAGGCCACTGCCGCATCGAAGTGTCCCGTCAGGAAATCTTTGAGGTACTTTGCCTCCGTGCTCCCTCTGGGCTACCCTTCTTCTCCCTCTCTCTCACTCACATTTAAAAAAAACTCCTTTTGAGAATGCTTTCTCAGGTCATTTATTTCCCGCCCCCCCATGTCAGTTTTAATTTTCCAGCCAATCGCTGATCTTGTCCGAGACAGCCAAGTGTAAGTTGTATTATTGACATTTTTTTTTAAAAAAAGGACAAAAATCGTCAAATTTTTAAAATGATTTTCCAAATTCTGATAAACGAATCAGCATCTTATAACTAATCCAAGCATATGTATGAACATCTTGTACAACGTACAGCACCTGTACAGTGCTTGTATGATTCATAGAACTGAATTTACACTGAAAACTTATGAACATACTGTAGTAAAACATTAACACGCGTTTAAGAAATAATCACTGTGTCACTCTTAATACAACAGGAGTGAATCTGAGAAGTCTGAGCAGTCGAGAGATCAAGGGGGGACGCAGTGTCCTCTCATCTCTTGAATTTCTGAAATGACTGGGGTCCTGTCCCCTATGGACCACTGGCTAGTGTGGTGGTTCAAACAGTTTCTCTCTACTCGGAGGACTCGCCTCCCACTGTAGTACCCTTGAGCAGGGTATTTACCCTATATTGCTCCAGCAAAAAACATCCAGCTGTATGAATGAATAAATCACTGCAGGTAGCTTAACACTGTAAGCTGCTTTGTGAATATGCGTGTGGTAAATGTTGTTCGCACCAAGAAGGAGGAATCCTGTGAACAGTGATCCTGTCCCATTGTGTCAGCTGTGAAACAGCCATATTAGGGAATATAGGAAGGTTTATAGACAAAAGTTGAATGTTGCCAGTAGGTGTCAGTATTGGACAGTTTTATTTATGTTCACTTGTACAACAGAAGCTTCACAACTGTACAGCCCAGGCCCTCATGTTCACACTCATCCTCTCAGCTTGCCATGCTTACTACAGGAATACTAACAGGAAATATCAGATGCTGTATAACCCTTGTATTCGTCAGCTATATGGATTCCACCTGTAAACATGTTCCGCTGTGTTGTATATTCAAGCAAAGGTGTTGATTTTAGTAGTGAATGTTTCTATTGATGTTGTTCTTTAAGGAATCCTACAGACAGGTCATGAAGATGAGATCTAAAGACCTGAAGAAGCGTCTGATGGTGAAATTCCGTGGAGAGGAAGGGCTTGACTATGGTGGAGTAGCAAGGCACGTTGAACCTGCTGAAAGCAAAATCAATATCGTTTTCACTCGCTGCGCTAACCAGCGTCAATGTCTTTCCTGTTTCAGAACCAGTTTTTAACCTGTGCTAAGATTCATTTGTGTTTGTTGTCTAGGGAGTGGTTGTACCTCCTGTGCCACGAGATGTTAAATCCGTACTATGGCCTCTTCCAGTATTCTACAGATAACATATACAGTTTGCAAATAAATCCCGACTCCTCAATCAACCCTGTAAGTATCAAACGCCTTAGTTTAAATATCTGTTGTACTGCAGAGCTCCTGAAACTTTTCTATGGTTACACTGACGTGCAAAAGAAAGTACATTCTTTCAGTTTTATGTTTTGTTTCATGTTTAAGAAGTTCTCACTGAAAGGTAACCCAAAATCATGTGCCAAATGACTCAAAACAGGTTTTACTGTCATTATACCTCCTATATAAATCAAGTCTGCAGGCTGTGTTTACACTCAAAACTGTCAAATTCTGCTGTCTGTCTTAATCACAAATTATTTGCACTTAGTAGTACTTCTTGATGTAGAAGCAGTAAAGATGTACTTTTTCACAAATATTTTCCGCGTGTGTTGACTTGTTTTTGGTTGAATAAATGACAAAGCAAAGTGCATTATATGTCATTTTTCACCTGAGCTTTGATTTATAGACTGTCAAAATCTGACAGAAATGAATGTTGCTGAACGTGCATCATATTAAAAACTGTTGTACGTCTTCCAGGACCATTTGTCATATTTCCATTTTGTGGGTCGGATTATGGGTCTGGCTGTCTTCCACGGCCATCACATCAACGGGGGCTTTACTCTGCCCTTCTACAAGCAGCTGCTGGGGAAAGCCATTCAGCTGTCCGACTTGGAGACAGTGGATCCTGAACTGCACAAGAGCTTGGTGTGGATCTTGTAAGTTGCCCTTAGTCTGGGCTGGCGGAGGCGTTTGGTGCCGCTCACTGCCGTGTCACATCAACCTCATCGGACACTAGGCCAGTCCGGTCTTTGCGCTGGTGGGAATCAAAGACAGACCTAAATAAAATGATTAAGGGTAGAATGTGGCTGTTCCCTGCAGGTTTCAGAGAGAACATTTAATTAGCGCCTAATGGCTGAAACACCCAGTGAGATGACTCACACAGCAAGCTATTGCTCCAATGACGGAACTAAGAACTAATGTTGAATTAAGACAGACGAACCCCGTGGCTCTCAGGGGTGTTGGCCACTTTGGGTATACAATGCTGTGAAAAAGTATTTGTCCCAATACTGATTACCCCTGTTTTTTGCAAACTTGTCACAGTGAATGGTTTGAGATCTTTAGACATAACGTAATGTTAGGCAAAGGGAGGAAACGCACGAACCCAATAGGCGGGACTTAAAACGAGCAGGTAATGCTTTAGCACCTACCAGCGTGTCTGAATTAGAGTAGTTCTGCAAAGCAGAGAGGGCTCGAATTCCTCAACAGTGAAAGACTGATGTCACATTACAGGTTGCAAGTGTTGGGTTGCAAATATTGCTGCTAATGGTGTTGCAAGTGGTGAAGATTAAGGGGGGATTAATTTTTTGTATGGGAGATACAGGTGTTGGATATCTCTCAGGTTGCCTTTGTCTCACATGAAATTTTGCTGAAAGACTGAAGCCATTCAGTGTGACAGATACGAGAAATAGCGCATACTTATTATGAATTATGCAAAAATGTTGAAACTTTCATTCCAAGAAATTACGTCTTAGGGGCAGCATGTGGTGTAGTGGTTAGAGCCATCGACTTAGTCGAAAGACCCTGGTTTGAATCCACCTGTAGTACCCTTCAGTAAGGTACTTGCGTTGAAACAATAAAGAATGATGATGATGATGATGATGATAGGAATGTTTTAAATGATTTTTACTGCCAGGGTTTCCCTTGGTCTTGATAAATGTGTCGAAGCAAACATCCTGTTTTCACTTTTCTTTTGCTGATTTATTTATTTTTTTTTTTTTCTCCTACAGAGAGAATGATATTACGACAGTCCTAGATCACACGTTTTGTGTGGAACATAATTCATTTGGGAAGTTTCTTCAGCATGAACTCAAGCCAAATGGTAGGAATATCCCAGTTACAGAGGAGAACAAAAGAGAGTATGTAAGGTAAGATGGTTCACGCTGACATTCTTGTTGTAATGACATGGAGATTTTAGTGGTGGTGCAGGTCTGACATTACTGCATCTGAGGAGCGGATTTGTCAGTGCAGAGACTGACATCACCTCCATGCTTCTTGTAATAGTTTCCAGACATGTTCTGGTCTGGGGCGTGTTGCATTTTTGAAGAGCTTGAGTCACAGTGTTGTACAAATGTGATGCTGCCAGGATGAGTGTGAAGAAACAACATGTTTCCTTCCCCCTTTTAGAGTAAACAGTGCTCAATATTCACGTTCCTGTTTTTAAATGTGTTTTGAAAGAATGATTCCCTTTTAAAGAAGTGTCCTCTACTCTTTGAATGGCTCCCAGTATGTTAATTTTTTTTTTTTTTTTTTTTTTTTTTTTTTTAGGCTGCTACATTAAACAATGTACTACAGATATTGGTATCGTGTGTAGTTATCCTCAGCATGATTGTCTGGTTCTNTTTTTTTTTTTTTTTTTTTTTTTTTTTTTTTCAGGCTCTATGTAAACTGGCGATTTATGAGGGGAATCGAAGCGCAGTTTTTGGCCCTGCAGAAAGGCTTCAGCGAGCTGATTCCACAACATCTGTTAAAGCCGTTCGATCACAAGGAGCTGGAGGTAATCCCAGTGATGTCATCATTAGTGCATGGGGAGCAGCTGAGTATTGACACGACTAAATAAATTTGTTTATGGGGCTGTAACGCCATCCAATTTCGACGTTCATGACCGCTCAGACGTACGTCAAAATGGTTCTGCACCAGTCCCGCTTAGGCTCCCTGATTTGTTTACATTTATTCCGTGGACCCACCCTTGTTGTTGCAGCTCATCATTGGAGGCTTGGGGAAGATCGATCTGAACGACTGGAAGGCCAACACGCGGCTGAAGCATTGCACGGCCGACAGCAACGTGGTCAAGTGGTTCTGGCAAGCGGTGGAGTACTTTGACGAGGACCGGAGGGGCAGGCTGCTGCAGTTTGTCACGGGATCCACACGTGTCCCTCTGCAGGGGTTCAAAGCACTGCAAGGTGGCCGTCAGACCCACTGGCACTTGTGCTTCCTATATCCCTCCCTGTCCCTTGTGCATTCGACACACAGCTTGCCTATTGGCACCACACACCTGCCCCCCTGTGCTGTGACATCAGAACGTGTTTAGGTTGTACTTGCTGGTTATATTTCTTTTCGTTGGTCATAAGTGCAAAAGCCATGGAGAAATAAGTATACTTTACTATGATTTTACACCCTGTTAAGGTGAATTTTTGAGTCGGTGAGGTTTTGAACTGCCAGATTTATACTTCCCTGACAGTAATTATTTATACCGTGTCTCAGATTTATGCTTGAGAGTTTGAGACAGTTCTTGATTTGTGCATGTCACAAAATATCTAAAAAACTCCACAAACTGTGAAAATAATATAACCTGGCCTTTCATTCCAGCAAGGTTTGAAGCAATATGCAGGTCCTGATCTGAAGTTGAAATGTCAGATTTCAGAAATTTCAATATTTTCCCCAAATTTACAGCTTCCAGCAACACCTTCCAGCAAAAACTGTCTGGCTGAGTAGAGGAGATAAGACTCAGGGTGTGTCTCTTCTGCCAGTGCCCTTTTAAAGAGAAAATTGTAGCTGGATCGCAACTAGCCCTGTTTGTAGAACAGTATTTTCAGTAAAACGCTGTGGATCAGTGTTGACTAGAATGTATGTTTGTAAGGTTCTACAGGTTCAGCAGGACCAAGACTGTTCACAATCCACTTGATAGATGCCAACACAGACAACTTGCCTAAGGCCCACACATGGTAAGTTTTTAATAAGATTTTCATGTCAAATCCTGAGGTTCGTTCCCTGAATTTATCATCGTGAAAAATGGCCCAGATCTGAAAAACAGTTTAAACGTATAGCAGAGCAGTGTTTTTGTTTCCAGAGCTGGTGGTGTGGACAGAAGGGTGCTCTCCAGGGGCAGGTGCAAGGTTTTAAATGGTCTTTAATATGTTTATTTGTTTATTAAACAGCATATCTATTAATACAACAGCGCATGTGTCGGACAAAGCGGCGGCAGAGGCCAGCGCTTTATAGTGTGTCTGGCAAACATGGGCAGGTTAAAAGCTCAGGTTTATACAGGGGTTTGATTAGGAGTACAGCACAAAACTCCTATAGAAAAGGAATTGTTGTCTCAGATTAGTCATTGTTTACTGGCCTTTTCTACATCCTTCTGCATATCCCACAATACAGCTGAAAAGGACAAGTGGGAGGATTAGCCTGTACTGGGTTGTTTTCGTTTTAACTTCTCTTCAAGTGGTTGTCGCTAAACATTGATGTCACATGTCCTTATGTAAAAGTATAAAGGACTGATTAGACCGTGCAGAAACAAATGGCAGGTTTATCTGGTTAAAGCAGCCCCCCCCCCCGTCCCCTTCTTTTTTACAACCCCCCTATGGTTCACACCATCAGCATTATGTATCTAGTTCTGCAAGTGCCAACATGCACTTGTGTCAGGGGTGGAGTTTAGGAGGCAAAGTATGTAGAAAACATTGACATGTTGAAGAATATGAGGTGATATATGAAGCTCCAGTTTTGTCTTGTGGGTGGCCAGTTGTTGCTGGGTCTCCACTCACAGATTAAGGAATAACACTGTACATTTTGCCGGATTAATAACTCTGATATGCCGTTCTGCCGAATACATACATACTTACATTCATTAATTTATCTAAATTCTCCAAAGCAGTTTGCAGTGTAAACTACTTATTATTTACTTTTTACAGAGCAGCCTAAGGTTTGCTTAAGCGTACTGGAGGTGGGATTAAGAACTGGTGCCCTTTGCAAGGCGATGGCTGTGACTGTGCCACCTGCTGCCTTATTCGCCAACTTTATTCTAGTTGAGGGTATTTTCACTAATGTAAATATGTGTTTTACTTTTCTCAGTCTAAATGGCCCCGAGGTATTAGTAGGAGTTTTGGCACTTGAGTGTTTTTAAAATATTAGTGGGAAGGGATCACGTTGGAAGTGTGCACTCATGTATGGATACATACACTTTCTGTTCAGCTTTAACCGCATTGACATGCCACCGTACGAGTCTTACGAGAAGCTGTACGAGAAGCTCTTGACAGCGGTGGAGGAGACGTGTGGATTTGCGGTGGAATGAGGAGCGAGGCCCCTGCGGTGCTGTACCCCGTGGGGGCGAAGAGTCCGGACGGCGGGACATACAGTCCAACGTGAGCTGCCGCACAGCACCCGTTGTGCGATTTCGACACTTTGAAACACGTGCCCCGTTCTGGGGAGGGTTTGTGTCTGTGTCGACCGAGGACTCCATTTTAATAGGAGCCCATTCACTCACAAGCAGCCAAAATGGTTCTCCTCAGCAGTCTCGCCTGCACCCAGGCATATGTTATAGGCACATATGAGCACCAGGCGAGAACAGATGAACAACGGATGTTAACAAGTACTTTAATAAAGCAAATTAATTGTATTGTCTATTTTTTTGTGCCATTCCACAATATTTTTGTATAATCTGTGTAAATAATCCTAATAGTAGGATGTACATTTTAGGCTTCTGCTCTTTGTTAACTTTCAGGTCACTATTTGGTCTCCCCCCCCCGATATTTTGTCTCCATTGTAGAATGTGAAATTTGTTAAAGATATAGACTTGGGGCTGTAAAACGTCAGTCTTTTGTCGTGTCAGTTCTGTGGTCAGTCTCGGTACTTGCTTAGGGGACCTGTGGACACAACTGGCACCTTAAATGGCACTGATGCCGGTCAATCTGTCGGTCACAGATGAAGTTGGTTTCAAAGGAGAGGCCAACAGTCTAGAGAATATTATTTTCAATTGTATAATTTGTCATGTATATTTCCACAAGTTCAATGCTCAGTTTTCTGACAGATTCCCGTCGAGCAATACTGATGTTCCCAAAAACCATATTAACCAATACTATTCTTCCTTTGCTGCGTTTAAGTTGAAAAATGCGTAATGTGTGTAATGACAGGTTTTGAAAGTTATGAACATTTGCGTCTCACACGTTTGCATTTTTTTCAGGGGGGATGTGTACCCAACGTGTTGGAAAACAGTCAGCTAGTCAGAAGCGGAGATGCGGGCATTATGTAGCATTGAAATGTGCATCTTTTGAAATCGGAAAGCCTCATAGTTAAAAATGTACAGATAGTCAATAAGCCTGTTTGCTCTGAAACATAACAGTACCTCAGATTTTCCTTCTAATTATATTTATAATGATTTATTGTACAGGCGACGGAACGGGTGGCATGGTGAGTATTAAGATTTTTCTGAATATGAGAAATTAACGTAACACATTTGTATTTTTATAAGGTCTGCTTACATTCATTTGATGGAAAAATTCGTCCACTGACTTCTATATTTTTGATTTTTCAACTTTAAAGACCAGAAGCAAGCAAAGATGTTTGTGGACATTAAAGACATTCACAAAATGTTAAAGGAAGTGATGAATTTCTTAACCTCAGTTAGGCAGAAATAAATGTCACATATATTAAATTATAATGTTTAGCACTATGTCTGTTTTTTTATGTGTACTTGAGCCAGATTGATTGATTGTTTTAAATGTTTCCCAACCACTTGATTTTGTTTTTAATAATTATTTATGACTTTTTAATGTGTTTTTTTTTTTTTTTTTTTTTTTTTTTTTTNTTTTTTTTTTTTTTTTTTTATTTTTTTTTTTTTTTTTTTTTTTTTTTTTTTTTTTTTTTTTTTTTTTTTTTTTTTTTTTTTTTTTTTTTTTTTTTTTCCCAATCGCTGCTATCATTGTTTCATAGTTTTGAAAGGAAACTGATTTTGTGAGAGCTGTACACTAAGGTGTGTTCTGTATAAATCAGAGTGTTTAAAAACTGCTGCTACTGCAAAGTTGGTGAGCTGGTAGAAAACCGTTGAGATGAGTGCAGCTGGTCATGACTGAAGCTAGACCCTGGAGGTCGTGTTCTTGTTTGTTCTATATGCAATAAAAATTGATTACTTTATATAAAGTTTGTCTTACTATGGCTATTTGTATTTTTGCGGCTTCGGGTCAGTGCGCTTAACTTCTGCCCTGCTTCTGTAAACTACCTAGTGTATATGTCAGACTGGAGAGAATATATGTCCAGAAATATGCTAAATGCTGACGATGAATTACTGTAACGTTTCTTGACATTTTAAAATGGACAGAACCTGTGGACAGTTCATCTGGTGGGCTACGGTGCGAAGATGAGATAAGGCATTCCTTTCCACCTCGGTGTATGTTTTCTTCCAGCCCATCCCTTTTTGAAAGAATGTCGTCTTTGTTCTGTTCAAAAACCACAATACTTTGTTCCTAAAAATCACTTGAATGTTTTTTTTTTCTTGTAAATGATATTTTAAAATAAAATATACATTGGATTTGCAATTAGGTTGTTTGTTTTTATTTTTATGTGATTTACTTAATAATCGGTAGTTTAAAATCGGATACAAGGAATTTATACAGTTTGGCAAAGCATGCAGAGAAGACCGCCTTCAGTAAATGTTAAATCTGTCACTTTCCAGCTTAAGATGTGATGTTTTCTACTATTGCCTCTTCACTTTGAGTCTTCCCTTTAGTTTCTTCCAAAGAATCTTGAGCAAAGTCTGAGATGAGTAAACAAAGAGGATGACAAGGACAGAAATGAAGGCGAGAACATCGAGCAGCCAGTACTGGTGGAAGGGCAGGTCGTTGCCGGCGGCTCTGAGGTGCTGAGCCCCCTTGTTCCGTATAACGTATTCGGTCCAGAAAATGGCCAGATCCTTGGGTGAAATGGGGGTGTCTCTGTGCACCCGAGACAGCTTCTTCATGTTGTCCCTGAAGGTCGGGTCCTCTGTCACCGTGCGAACGGCAGCCAAAACGTCCTGGCGACTTAGCCTGTTGAGGTTCGAGAGAAGGACCGCCACTCCCTTGACTGACAACCGCAAAAGGTTTTCGTAGTTGTCCCCGAAAAGCGGGAAGCCCACAATAGGGACTCCATGGTAAATGGCTTCATAGATGCTGTTCTCCCCACCGTGAGTAATGAAAGCCCTGGTGTTTGGGTGGCTCAGCAGGTCATTCTGGGGCAGCCATTTGAGCAGCTTGGTGTTGTTCCCCAGCGTAGGAATCGGCGGTCCGGCATAACGCCACACCACTCTCTGTGGAAGCAGCGCCAGCCCGGCCGCAATCTCTGCGGCCACAGCTTCAGGCAAAGTGTTGACAATCGATCCCAGAGAGAGGACCACAACCCCATCTTCTGCGCCATCCATAAAACCTTTAAGCTCTAGAGGAAGGGGTTTTGGCGGCTTGGTGTGGAACCCCCCGATATAAATAATATTAGGCATCCCCGGTTTCAGAAAGTCCAATGCAAAGTCAAATTTCATCAGGTAAACGTCGGCTTGTGCATAAAGAGTGTAGATGGTCACTCCAGGTTCCAAGTATTGTGAGCAGAGATCGTTATACGTCGAGTAAATAAAAAAGTGGTACAGGATGTTTCCAGAAGCGTACATGACGACATTCTTTAGACGCTGGAAAAATGACATTCTGTCGGTGAGCCTGGAGTTCAACACGGGGACGTAGGCCAGCGGAGACGGAGCGATTCTGAAGTGAATGTCTTCGGTGGGCATCCATCTGCCGAACAAAATATTGGGCAAGTTCAAGTAGCGCGCCAACATCACGCCTCCTGGAAAAAACGTGTCTGCTAGAACAACGTCAAAGTTGGTCTCCTGGAGTTGTCTCATCAACATGGAGTTTTCAAACATGGTCTCGATGGCAAGCTTGTAATCCTGACCGATTCTTTTCATGGAAACAAAGAGTTGCCAGAAAGCGGAGGTGGAGCAACTCTCTTTGCTGAAAGCGTTGTAGAATATCCAGGACAGTGCAGCCTGAGTCTTCTCCTCTTTAGTCCTCGCTTGGCTGTCAGGGAGCTGCACGGTGACGATGCTGAAGTCAGGAGACTGGTCGTCGATGTTCAGGTAATTGGAGAACCTCAGCACGGTGATTTGGTGGCCTTTTGCCTTGAGCTCCAGGATCAAAACTTTCATGGTGTTCCAGTGACTCCCATCTACAGGCACTGCAAGAATCTTGCTTGAATCCACACATCCAGAATTTGAGAAGAAGGCCAGATAACTGAGCATGAGCAAAACGCCACGTTCTGTCATTTTTTTTGGCACTAAACCTTCTAGAAACTGGTGTAGGAGCTTCAGCTGTCTCATATGGTTACGGTTTCATCTATGTGGCTCAGCTTTTACATGCAGGAAGTTTTTTTTTTTGTTTTTGTTTTTTTTTTTTCTTTCCACTCACGTGGTTCATGTTGGAATAGCTGTTATCGAGTGAAGGGTTTTTGAACAATGGGAAGCAGTGCAAAGTACAGTTCTCTGCAGACACATGCCTTCAGGATTCCCCTCGGAAACAGGCAGAACAAGCTGTGGTTAAGTTTGTAAAGGTTCTGTGTCACTTCACTAAAAAGGAATTTGTCACAGAGGGACATTCTGAAATAACTCTGGATTGCAACACAATTCTATGTAAATGTAAAGAAATATGAATATTACGTTTAGGCTGGAGAAGGTGGAGTTTTTTTTTTCCGGAAGATTATTCAATGAGCTTAGAATGGTAACAGGTGAAATAATATCACAATTTCATATATAGACAACATATATAGCATCCATATATAGATAACTGGCTTATTTTAAGATTTATAGGTAAATCTTTTTATAACACCACCAGGAGGGCATTTTTACGTGGTTTATTTCAAGAGCTAAATTTGAGCACTTTTATAAAACTGACCACAACAAATTTCAGTTTCATATCCCTTTCAAGTTCATTGTTTTCCAAGTAAATGTTGAAGGGTGAAACACAGCAGAAATCACATTTTAAATACTTTTGTCGACAGTGGACTGAAGCCTTGATGATAATTTATGTGAAGAAAGTCTCTACTGAGGTCTGTTTGCGGTCAAATGCAGGAAATATTGTGCAGATTATCAGAAGAAAAATAGCATATGAAATTATTTAGTGAAGAAGCACAAAAAGTGAGCTGACTTATCACATTTTCCACTCCAAGAGAATATTGTCTCTAAAGTGAAATAATTGTTTTTAAATGCATCCTGTTTCAATGGGACACACTAAGGAAGGAATAAAGATACAAAACTTGCACGAAAGAATTAAAAATAAGATGAATAATAAAGCAGTTTTTGCACAAAAGGTAAAAAAAAAGGGTGGTTACCATATTTTCGGGTTAAGTGTCAAATGAAAGGCTTGTTTTTTCTGGTTCTCCAAGATTAAGAGCCTGGAGAGTTTTTTGTGGAATCAGCAAGCTGGAGAGGGATGGAATAAAGCCAAGTGGAACAGGTCAGGCACAGGCTAGAGGGAGAACCTCAGACAGTAAGATGGAAAGTCCACATGCCCTATTGCTCACCGAACATTTATATTCCACTTGCACAAAAACATGTCTTTGCAGCAGTCTGTGCTGGGAAGACGTCTTACCCAGGAAGGTGCACAAACAGGCGAAAGAAGAGACGGCTGTGCGGCCACAGAAATGTCAGAATTATTTCAGTCCTTTCAGTCATGTTCACATGATATAATGCAAATACCAGGGAAGAATTTGAAGAAGAACGGCCACATGAGATGAAATATTCATCGCAATGTTATTCTGCTAAGAATTCACACACTTAAATCTGGCTGCTTTCAACAGTTTTGATCCTTAGCAGAATAGCATTGCGAGGAACTTTTTTGTCTCGTCATCAGATCCTCCCTTGAAACTTGCATTACATCAATAAGTCAAAAGATCAAATTTCTTTATCTCCAGATTTATCAAGAATAGTTCAAGGACACGGATCACACTGTCCAATTTCTCCAAATCCAGAAAGTTGGCTCACCTTAAAGATGATGAAAGCGTTTGAATCAACACAGATGTGCTAATGAAATAAAATTTCAATAATAAAAAAGTGCATTTTAAAAAAAGAACAAAAATAACTGACAGGAAATGTATCCAATCTTGAGTCAGTAGGTCTGGTTTCTGTGTCCTCTGCACACTTCCTCACTCCAGGGACTACTTATGGACAAAATATGAAGGAATTTCACAAGGACTGTCCCCCTGCAGCTCTGTGTCTGTGTGTGTCTAAAAGTCTCTTCACAGCTGGCTCCTGCCTCCCCATGACAGAGAGAATTTAGGCCGCCTGGCGTTTCCAAAACTCACTTAAAACATGTCATGTTGTGTCAAGAACAGTTCAGCTTTCTTTGTTCATCTGCAACTGTCACCCTCCCCTCGCTACAGCAAGATAAATATTTTGGAATCCTGTCCTGCTGACAGAAACACTTAGTTGCAAGAAAATGTTGTCTTTTTTTAAATGATCTTTTCACCCTGACCTGGGGCAAATAAACACCGCGCTAAAACAGCAAAGCTGGGCCCTTTGGGGCAGAGATGGTTAGTAATGAGTTGTGTTTATTCCACTACTTGAACTTACGTACATTTCTGTTCAAATTGTCATTTTCAGTGTGCTTTTTGGCATCAGCTTCTTGCTTTTGAGTACATGTGTAAAGAAAAGTACTTTATCCCCCGCCAGTAGATCTACTGGGTGAGCGTCCTTTGTTTGGAAGATCGTCTTTGGACTCAGACCCTTCCTGCATCCAGTGGAAAGGACCATCGTCCTGCTTTGGCATTACTCTACAGACCTACAGGAGAGTCTTGAAAATGTGTGGGGAGAGTGCAGACCCCCCCCCAAAGATGAGCCCCTGCTCTGCTTGGCCACTCCAGAAGACTCATAAGACAGCTGTGGCGTGATTTCAACCCCTTTGCGCTTACAGACGTCGTAGGGTATTTCTTGGGGACAATTCCTAGACATGAACACCAGAGGGATGAGCTGAACATCTGGAACGGGTGCAGATGTTTTCATGTTCATCTCTGTCCTCGCCATGTTGAATCAGATGCCTTCAGCCAGCCTCTAGTTAGGGACTGATCACCACCACTGACCACCATCCCACTGGTTCATCACTATTGACCTCTTGCATTGATCCTCCTATCTTACCTCATCTATTTATCTACTTATTTATCAATTTATGATCCATTCATTTATTATCTATTAATCTGTTTCGATTTATCTCTTCACCTACTGTACTTAAGTCATAAGTCACCATGTTGTGTGTTTAGTGTATTGTCCTTCACGGTTGAGGAGAAGCTGCATTTTGTTCTCTCGTGTACATTTTTATAAGGGCAAAATGACAATAAAGTGAATCTTGAACCGTTTTTTTGCTGTCATCTGCAAGACCGTAAACATTATTTTTCCAGAAACATCCTGTCCTTACAAGGAAATATTCATGGCATAAAGAATGAGAGATCATTTAATTTCGTAGACCGACACAGAAGAAACCATATCGCGCAAACTAGTTTGTTCTTTCAAAGCAGACAAATCAATAAATCTTTAATTTAGTCCAAAACAAGGAGGAAAATGCTTTGCAATTCTGCTCACCTCATTCCAAAGGTATGCAAAATGTTACGTGAAAAGCAATGTGACTTTTTCCCCTTAACGTTCCAGGAGCAACTTGGAGCTCAGTTTCAAGCCGAAAAAAACCGCACATCATAGCGTCTAAACTTTCTAAGCCGTGTAACTTTATAAAGTGACGTTGGGCATTTTTAAAAAGACTCATTCCATATACATCTGAGAACCTCGGACAGTATAAACATAACTGATCTCAAAGATATCGACCACTAATATAAACCCCCCATGGCTAGCAGATCTTATATCAAAGTTCAAAGTGTTTAATTGTGAGTGTCTCTGTTCTACGGACTCAGACAATTGCAATATTTGTGACTGTGATCCACACAGAACCTTTTAATGGTAATGGTAATAATGGACTTATAAAGGAAAGAAATAATGGCAATAAAGCAGCCCAGTAAACGCAAAACTGAACAGAGATTTGGAAGAAGTGGTTTGTGTGCAAAATATTTCAACCACAGTTGCTGCCAGAAGTCTGTTCACGTTTCCAATGCAACAACTGTAACAATAATAACAGTAATGATAATCATACGCTATTTGTCAAAAATGAACCAGCACCCATGAAATGGACCAGTTCCCAATAATATACCAGCACGTTAAACAAAACGGTCAACTTGAAACCCATGTCACTTGACTACTGGGCAAAATATTGAGCCAGCTGAATACATATTGGGATGAATACATATTGGGATCAATGGGGCCTGTTAATAAGAGTCAGATGCTGTTAGAAATATTCAGATAGAAGATTAAAAATCAAAAGATGTTATGTGTATGAAGGAGTTGAGCGTTACACGCGGCGGGCCGGCCCCCCCCGACACACAGCGCAGTGAACCGGACCGGCGTGTGTGTTGCGTGGCTGGGATGTTTCGGACCGCTGGCGTTCCGTGGAGCTTCTAAGAGCTTAAAGTGGTTATCACTCAGCACGGAAGTCATGCAAGTACACATCTAATCTGAGGGGCCAGACAGGGTCACATGAAAGTTTCCTAGTCCAGCAGTCCTGACACTACCAGCATGTCATATATTTAATCCCTGTGAAAAACATAGACAGTGAGTGAGGAGTTGGAAGAGATCACGTTCCTTTTAAAAGGGAAATTTGATTCACGCTGCGTTTCAGTCAAACTCAGTAATAAATGTATTTTGCATAACGTGAACGTGCAGTTATACATTCGATTTTGTACCACAGGGTGGAACCTTTGGATCAAATTCTTCTGGAATAATCAGAGATTGGAAACACCTTCAATTCTGGTGTTAACTAGGTATTCCATTCCTCGTAACCAGTACAGGGAGACCACAAACACACATTTACACATTAGAGGCAGTTTATAGTGGCCAGTTGACCTGAAATATGTGCCTTTGGACTGTGAGAGGAAACCAGAGCAGCTGGAGAAAACATGCGGCGAACACGCAAACTCCACTGGGTTCGAATTTACGCCCAAACAGCCCAGGCGCTGTCAGGCAGCAGTGATATTTAAAATCACTAAATTATAGACAGCAAAAACATATATAAAATTTCCTCTCTGCGGTATCTGCTGCCTTAATTTTCCACGCCGGTGTGGTAAACATCTTAGAATTTTCCCAGCTTGTAAAAAAAAACTCCCCGCACCACAGTGTCTAAGCGTTTTAATTCACAACAATGTTCAGTCATAACGTGAGCGTGCTGGGAAGCTGGTCCGCACCCTCTTTTCCAGATACATTCACCAAAAAATGAGAAAATGCTAAAGTATCACAAATACTTATATACAATTTATATACACAAAATCAGGGCCCATTACGCATGGCAAGCGGCCTGGAGCAGTTTCATGTCTTTGCATAAAACTATATATACAGTATGTCAAAGGAAGAAAATAAGCAAATGACTCTTCCTAGTTAGTAGCAGATTTGCACGATTATATGCGGAAAACTGAAGAGAAAACATCTAAGGAACCAAAACTGTACTGATTTACAGGAATATGTTATTGAGCTTTTATTTTCACGAAATTAAAAAATGTGTACGACAATCAGGTTAAACTTGTCCACGCTGTTATTGTTCATAAATACTTATACAAAAGAAGCATTTCCTACATGTTTTCAAGTGGCCTCCACACCAGTTAAATGCTCAGCAGTCAAAAGACGCAACATAAAGTGACGTTTTCTGTTTTGCGAGACGCCAGAGCCACCTACAGGCCTCCTCTGAGAACGACAGCGTCTATGTAGAACAACATCTCCCACAATTCTCCAGGAGCCGTGCGTGTGATGTCAACGTGCGAGGACGTTATGCGTGTAGTCGCTCCAGTTTCCGGTTGATAAAGTGTAACTATCGCTGTGTGTTGTGTTTGTTCTTCTGGTACTATAAGGCTGCGTGGCGGGGTAAGTAAGTTTTAATTTTAGTGTCGGTATTTTCTGTAATTTCGAGAAAGAAAACGGTAGAAACGTTCTACAACTCAGACTTACTGTACTGGGAGAAGTTAAGGTAGCTCGCTAGCGGAATATTGGTGACAGTCTTTGGACTAGCTAGCTAAGCGGCACTACTTTTTTTTTTTGCAAACACTGTGTGTGTGGAGGAATGGAGCGCTGATGTGGACGGGAAAAGAGCCAAGGAGCCCGTGTGTGAGCGGCGGACACACATCTGTGCGGCCCCGTCCGATGTCACTGGACAAAACACACAGATTTAGTGAAGCTGGGCAGGAGTGTGAGCGCTGCGGGAGGAGTGGGCTTAACATAGGCGTCGTGTGACCCGCAGTCTGAGGCGGTGTGTGTGTGTGTGTGTGTGTGTTCGCGCGCGTGTTTGCGTAATGTTGCTTTGTGTTGTCTAGTGTTGGAGTGTAGCTATCTAGTGTATTGTTGTGTACTGTTGTGATGTTGTGTGGTGCTGCTGCTGCGTTGTGGATTTCTGATGTACAGGTCCTCAGGTGTGTGCCCTGCTCTGCCGAGCAAGTGTGTGTGTGTATGTGTGTGCGCTTGTGTATTGGGAAATCACCCAGGAGCCCTTAATCTCACCAGCAAAACTTCTTTACTGGCAACTTGACACACTTGTTTCACTCACAGGCGGCTTCGGGCCCACAGGGCTGGTGTGAAGTTGTCTCAATCTTAGACAGGAACAGCAGGAGTGAGATTCAAGCCTGCATCCTTCAGGATGCAAAACAACAACCTTAAACACTACAGTACCTGCTGCCCTATTATCCAGTTCTGTTTTGTTATTACTACACTGTTTTCATTTTGTCCAAAAATTCTGTTTTCTGAATGCGGAGGAATGGACTACATGAAGATGACATTATTTATTTCCCCTCTTAATGTCATTAAAGTAGCTTAAAGCAAACTTTCTAGGATATCACGCATGGTGTTAATATTCCTCTTTCTACTCAAGTACAAAAATTATAGCCTATGTGGGATATCGACACCGAGTGATTCGACAAGGTACGTTATGCTAGGTGTGCTGAAATGTATGCCGACTTCACCTTTTCCTTTTGACAGCGATTTGACGTGCTTTATGCGTTTTTAAAAAGCGTCTGTTCGTGGCTGTATAATTTTTCTTCTCTGCAAAATCCATACAGCTACTGCAGCGGCAAATTGAATTAAATCTAGCTGCTTAGACGCTGTGGGTGCAGTGTTTTTCATGCGGTCATCCTGTATCTGTAACGCTGCATTTACTCTTTAAGCTGATGCTTTTCAAGTTTGTTTGTTAAGCTGCCTCTGATTATTTAGCCATTTGTACAGCCGGATAACTTACTCTGTCGAATAAGCACCTTAAGTAGGGGTAAGGCAGCAGGAGTGAGGATTTCGACTGAGGACTTTTCATTAGAAGGTGGACTTCTGGTTCCATGTTTTTACCCAGAACCCTTTGAATGTTGTTGTAGTGTTCAGTGAGGGTGGGGGCACTAAGGCACCTCCGGTAGACACCCCTCTACACAGGTACAGAATACATCTGTAAGATGACAGAGTCATGTTGCTGTAAAGCTCTGCCACCGAATGGAGTGAGTGGATTTATGCCTGCAAAACAAACTCAGAGCCTTTATGGAGCCATTATGAGCCACTGGGGGGTTGTAGTTGCAGGGCTGCGTAATGTGTGTATGTGTCTGAGAACCCAAGCAATAGTGGGCTGTCTCAGCATCGCAGTCTTTACACACATCATTAGTATGATACATACCCTGCTTTTGCACTGTGCTTCTTCCTACTGCTGCTATTTGAAGATACCATCCTTTCACCCTTCCTGGGTTTAAGATCAACCTCTGTACAGCTGCTTGAGTGCTGTTTTAGTCTGTAAAATAGTAACTACTGGGACACAATTCAGTTTCCACTTGTGTATTTATGGTAGCTAGATATCTTGATCCTTGTATGTATTGGCACCTTTTTTTGCTACTGTACAGACAGGGGAAAACATTGTGGGTGATTGTTTTTTCACTGCCATTTCATTTTGGGCTTTCGCTTGAAAATTCACTAAGTCTCACGTCAAGTGCCGAGAGCAATCGTTGATGTCCTTTCAAATAACTTTCTCACGTAGGAGCATGCGGACCTGCTGACTTGCTGTGGCTATAAGAGTGAGGAAGACGGGTCCGTGTAACTGACGATGGCCAATGGGGCAGAGGATGAAGAAGTGATTCATTTGGCCAGTTTCCGCAGACACCGTGGACAAGGTAGGTATTGGTGGTGGCACCAGCGCTAAAGATGTTGACAGCGGGACGGCTTCTGTGATTAACCTTGACACATAGCTGTTTCGGTAGACGGAAAGACGAGGACTGATGCTTTTATCACCATATCGGACGACTCTGACGACGAGCTGCTTATGTTTGGTGCAAACCATCCGGTGCAGATTAAGTCTGATGCAGAGGAAGGGGATGAAGATGAAGATGTAGTGATCTTAGAGGTAAAGAGGATTAACGCAATTTGGACATTTTCCACTGTTACCTAAAAACATATCTCTTTTAATTCATGTCTTCTCTTCTAGGAACGTTAAGCAGCGAATATCTGTTTTTCATGCGGACCCTTGTCGTTGTGTCTCGCAGCCACAAGCGCCCCTGCGTCCCTCAGTTATTCGCCCTGCTGCCCCCTGGGACAGGAGCAGCTCACAGAAGCCTGCTGACAACCAGGAAAGAGTACCCACAGAAGCGGCAGCGCATCCCTCCAGGTGGCACCCGTACCCTGAGGCAGGAGGCGGTGCCCCCAGCGTTTTAGGGGAAGACCACAATGCAGCGAATTTGGTGGCTCGTGCACACATGCCAGAAGGAGAGCAGCGGACTCCGCTGCAGGACAACACGGGTCCTGCAGATCACAGGACCCACGTAGCAGAAGAGGTTCTAGTTGTGACAGCGCCTGACTCACCGGGTCCTGAAGATGCCGGTGATGAAGTAGTAATCGGTACGCAGCAGGGTGTAGACAGTGGTGCGGACACTGCCACGGCACCTTCTCAGGACCAGCCTGCACAGCAGCCTGCACCTCCCCCCCCCCCACGATCACCACCACCTCTGCTGCCTCTGGCACCTGCTGTTGTTGAAGTCAACATCGAGCAGAAGGCTCCACAGGAGCTCCCTGCTGTGCAGCCAGTTGAAGCTGCTGCCGGGATCGACGACGAAAGGCCTGGACCGTCAGCTGCTAATGATGAGAACGGACCAGGTTTTGACCCAGGTCTCTTGAACACCCTGGTGAAGGGAGTGGTGAGTGTCCGTGATTAATGCTGCTGTACTGCAGTCAAGATGCCATTAAGCCAGTGTTTGCTAATGTGGAAATTTAATAAATAAATGTTGCTAAGATTGCTGCAATGTACTCCTAATGTAAATGCATAGAACGACTAACTAATCTATTTTGGACCCCGAGCACTCTCCATAATCGTGTTTTAAATGTGTACCCAAGTAGTTTTCAGTAGTGGCCTTGTACTTTTGAATAGTTACTGCGTAGGTGTTGGTAAGGAGTAGCGAAGCACCGTCAGAATCTTGTTTTCTTAAAATTTTTTTGTCGTGAATCCTGCGTTACCATAGACACGTGATCTATGATAATGAATTCAGTCTCTTCTCTGCAGAATGTTCTGCTCAAGTTTTTAAGGTTTTTTTTTTTTTGTTTTGTTTATACTTGGTGTAATATATGGTTTATTTGTGGGTTTATATTTGTGTGTGTATATAATGGGTTCTTATGGTAAAAACAATTAAGTCAAACATTTTCAAAGATTGTAGCATTTCTGTGTATCGATTTAAATTGCACGGTTTTTACTGCTTTATTTTCTGTCTGCAGAACAAAAGCTGCCATTAGTTGGCAGTAAAATCCGCTCACGTTTACTGGAAATAAAGTTTTATCTGTTTTATGAAGTCTTTACTGAACTTGTAGACAGTTAAGCTCAAAGCTGATGACATTGGACATTATGAACTGGTCAGCAGCATAGTATGAAAGGTTTTGGAGATGACATTTATTTTCATTAATTTTAAACTTTAATATATTGTGAAGTAATAAAAATTGTCACATTGTGTTGTAATAGTGTCACCTCCTTAAAGCAGGTCATTGTGAACCTGTACTGTAGAAAACGAGTGGTATTTGGCTTTTGTTTTTTAAAACTATACCTTTGTCTGTTTATTTTTTGACACCTAAGCCCACCTGTTAATAAATTTAGGGATATATGTATTATTCCCCTTTTAGTTATTGGGACTTAGTGGTACAAGTAACTTTGTTTGCAACTCGACTTTTTTTTTTAATCACCAATCATATTCATAGGTTGAAAACCTGTTTATTTACATACAAACAATCCCTGTATCTTTACTGAATAATGTTAATAAGTGTTAAATGTTGTGTCCTGATTTCTGTTCAACACACATCCTCTTAACTCTTTCCATACAGATGGACCTCTTTCCAGACGTTGATGAAACCTTTATAACAGATTTAATAAGGAGGCATGATTTGAAAGACTTAAACTTGTAAGTATTTGAATTCATACTTTAAACCGTGGTGTTATTTCTATGTGCCTGTAGTTCATTTGTATTGACTAGGTTGTGCTTCTGTGCACTTGTTGTTAATCGGTGATCTTTTTTTTTTTTTTTGTCTACAGTTTTTTTTAAAATATAGTTGCTTCTGGTTAGGAACAATGACTTTGTGACATGGATGCAGGATCAGAACATTTTTCCATGCTTAAATGTTTAATTAATGGCATATTTGTATATTTTCAAAAATTTTTTGGCAGCTCAGCACGTGACCTTTGTTTATCCTCAGAGCAAATAAATTTTATTAGAGCTCATCAAAACAGAATATGAGCACATCTGTCCCTTGGTTTATGTTCCAAATCCTTTCCTGAAAACGAACGTTTTCTTCTGCTCTCAATGTTTTTATTAATTCACCATTTTATCATAATCTTTGAATCTTTTCATTCATTGTTACTTTTCACAAAGAACTTTGTTCATTCCACGGCTGTTGTGTGGGCGGCAATCGGCTGATCTGTCTTTTTTATGTGTTTGTGTGTGAGGATTGCATTGTGTTCAGGTGTGCACGTATGTTTCGTTGGATTGGGGCAGTTCTTGCAGCACTGAGACAAGCTGGCAGGAGGAGCTTTCTGTGGCTGCCACTTATTGCGGATTTTCTTGTTAAAATACCCACGTGGCACAACTGACTGGGCACAGCTGCAGTCGACGTCCCTCACTCACACTCCGCAAGCTGTTTAATATTTCTCTGCGCGTAGTTCAGACATTCAAATGAATAGGCAGTTTTTAACCGCATGGCCCCACTGGAAAATCAAGCATTCGGAATATAAATTTGGATTTTTTTGTGCAAGGGTTAGGCTAAAATTATTTGGGGAGCTCAGAACTTGACTCGATTTTTGGTATAAAAGAGATGTTCTGCTGAGAGGGTGTAAATAGGGAAGGCATATACTGGGCGATAGTTTTATTAGATTGACTTTAATTCAGAGAGTTTGCACTGTGTTTAACTTGTCTAGTGTGCAGGAGTGTTGGAGATTCTGATAACTCTGGTAAAAGGTTTTCTGTTGCCAAGGAGACAAAAGTGGAAGCAAAGAAAACCGAAAGAAGATGATGAAATGCTTGTTAAATAAGTACCCGAAGAAAAACAAAGTTATATGTTTTATCCTTCACAGGATTTGTAACTTTTTATTAGAGAACCCTGAGTATCCAAAGAACAAGACGAGTAAGGCTTTGAATTCACACTCTAGTATTCTCCTTGAAGCAAATAATGATGAAACACAGGTGAGTCACTTTGTTTTCAACAACTTCAATCACATATACAATAGATTGTTTTCTTTTTTGAGATGTAAATTGTTGTTCTTGCCTTTTTCTTGCCTTCAGAAAAAAGAGAATTATTTTGATTTTTCAAAGCTTGGCACAGTTGATCATCGTGTAACGCTTCAAGCTGCAGATCTTCTGATGGGTGACTTCAAGATGCTGAGTAGCCTCGATATCAAATGGGCTCTGAACTCCCTTAAAGGACACTATGCAATCACTCGCAAGGTACCGTGCTTTCCGGTGTCGCTGTGAGTGACACCCCGTGGGGTGAATATTTTAAGGTCATTATTGCTATTACAAATACTTAACTAGAAAAAGCAATGACTGTTCAGACTTCAGACTGCTGAAGATTTTCTGGTGAAGGGTACATCTCAGTTATTATTCTGAAGAATAATTTTGGTGAAAAATAATCCACTCTGAGGTAGGGGTCTGCTAAGACTTTTTGCTGTTTTTGCTTATTGCAAATACCGGCCGTTGTGGAACATGTAACTGATGTTATATATATGGATGCCCGAGCTTGTTGTAAGCACAAATTAAGCTCTTTTTTGAGCTATTATTGGTGCAGAAATGGAAACCCTGCTTGACTTGGCCCTGTGCCACCAGTCTCTCGATTGGTACTTTCAACTAGAAATGGTCCAGATGGCTTATTATAAATGTTGGTGAAACAGGATTAAGCGCTTTAATACCACATCATACTACCTTTGTTACTCGGTGGCTGTTCACGTGTGTCAGTGATGTTGTTTCCAGCAAAATGCTTTAGAACAAAGTGTTAGATGTTGAATATTGACTTTAGATGCATTGCTTTTTACATTAAATTGTAATTAACTTTTTTTTTTTTTGCTTGATTCCTAGGCCTTATCTGATGCCCTTAAAAAGTGGCGAGAACATTCCATTGAGACGTCAGGGAAGAGGAAGCGGAGAAAAGAAATGAACCAGTTTTCCTACATAGATTTCAAGTTTGAACATGGTGACATGTTTCACAACTTTAATTAAAGTTAAAATGCATAGCCAAAATCACATTGTACAAAATATTTAATGCTAATTTTGAAAGCTTATTTTTGACACCTCGGAACGTTCAAATGTATGACGAGAGGGGAGATATCTCTTGAATGCCGAATTGAACGGTTTGCAGCCTATGTGCTGCTTACTTTACAGTTTAAATTCTCTTTTTCCATTTTCTTTGTTACCATGGAGTATTAGCCTTTCTGATTATTTTGCTAAATTAATAACCAAAATCAATTGTAGGTGGGTAGATCTTGACAAAGTGTTCTGTTGAAGGTTCCACAAAGCTGGAAAAGCGCATGTTTTTCCTGGAAAACAAGAGGAGATACTGGAGGACATATGATATGAAAACACTTCATCCATCTTTGCAGAATGAAATAAAGTTTTATGAACAGAAAGCTAAAGAAATGGCTGAGGTAAAACCTATTTCCTGTTCTGTTATGTACCAAATCCCCCCAAATGGTTAAAATTTATAAAATATGTGTCTTTCTATGTATAAAAATTTGAATGGTGTATAAATGTTTTTTTTTTTTTTTATTAATTAGCATTTGACACTCATTAAATCTTATGTAATATTAGCCACGTGATTCTTCCACGTCTTCACTGGCAGAGGTCAGATTAGTTAGCTAGTGTTCTGAAAATGCTTGTGATCCTTTCTGCTGGAATGAAAAGTTGGTTGTACAGATGGTTACACTACATTGCAGGGGCAGTAAAAGTAAAAAAATTCTTCAAAGTTCTAAGCAGCTTAATCAAGTCAAAACAAGCATTTTTAATTATATTTAAAACTATATATGTTAAAGCGCATGAGCATGTGTTTTACCTACATTAATTTACAGCTTTAATGTTTGTTTTAATTTCAGCATGAAGATTTTTTATTAGCTCTGCAAATGAATGAAGAACAGTATCAGAAGGTATGGCTCTTTTTATGACGATTTGGGCAAGCGGTAGAGAGTTTGCTTCTAACAGTGGTGACGAAAATGCGTTTGGCCCTGACTTAGGAACTTTTTAAACAAGTATTTAGTTTTTTTTTCTATTGAAAGATAGTCTGTCGATTTGTTTTGCACACCAAAGAGTCATCAGATTGCAGTTGTCAATAGTAAGTCCCGATTTGACCTTTTCGGGAAAAGCGTAGAAGGTGGAAGAGAACCGGTACGGATTTCTACATCTACCAGTTGTCAGTGGGGTCCAACCTCTCCATCATCCTGCACTTCATTTAATACCTCAAGCTCTGACTTCATGTGCAGTTATTGTTTTTTGCACCGTTCTATGTAAATTCTTGAGACTATTGTGCTTAAAAATCCAAGTTGAGCAGCAGTTTCTGAAACAATCAAATCACCCCGTCTGGCACCAACAACCACGCCACGGTCAAAGGCACGGAGGTCACATTTTTCCCCCCATTATGAAGTTTGATGTGAACATCCACTGAAGCTCATGACCTGTGTCTGCGTAGTTTTATGCATCATGTTGCTGCCACATTATTGCCTGATCGGATAATTGAACGGGCAGATGTTCCTAATAAAGTGTCCGATGAGTGTACAAACTCAAGTTAAACAAAGTGCGTTTCACGAAAGACACAGATAAACACAGGTTTCTTGACTTACGGTTACTTAATCTAATTCCACCATTTTCCCTGGTACAGGTTACACAAGCAGCCACGTATGCAGCTAATGACAAACCCCTGACCAACTCCATGTCACGTTCAGCCAACACGCTTTCCAAGTAATGAACCAGGTCTTAGTCCCAAGAGAAGTTCATAAGGAGCATCAGCTGTAATTTCCTGTTACAGATGACTTTTATTTCTTAGCCAGTAGAGACAGTGAGCAGAGGCCTTGGTGGAGGATAGTGGTTTTTTTCTCAAATTACTCTCCCTGCATTCCTCCCAGTCCCAGTCGCTCTGTAACTTCACACGTGCTAAGCGGTGTGTGAATGAGAGGCAATCTGCCTGTTGCACTGCAGGATGGCCAACTGATAGAATGCTGCTGCTGCTACGGCGAGTTTGCATTCGAGGACCTGACGCAGTGCACCGACGGGCACCTCTTCTGCAAGGAGTGTCTGGTCAAGTACGCCCAGGAGGCAGTCTTTGGATCTGGGCGGGTATGCAGCGTGTATGATTTTGTGTTTATTAAAGAAAAAAAAAAAAAGACTTACTACTGTGCGGTGTACTGTGAGTCTTAAAGTTTTCCAGCATGGGAAAATAAAAGTGCTCCTTGACCACATTTTGAACAATGTATTGCTAAGGGGGAGCTGTGTGGAGCGAGTTTTGCGGTTGGATGTGATGAAAGTGTGTCCGATGGACTAACCTCTCGTCTCATCCTGCAGTCGGAGCTAAGCTGCATGGATGGCAGCTGCTCCTGCTCCTTCCCCACAAGCGAGCTAGAGAAGGTGCTCCCCGAAAGCATCCTGTGTAAATACTACGAGCGGCAGGCTGAGGAGGCGGTGGCCGCCACCTGCGCGGACGAGCTTGTCAGGTACGCTGTTAGCTGAGGCTTTCGCATCAAAAATCTTGAATTTGAGTGTTTTTTGTTTTTCTTCCTGTTCTGTGAATTAGTCATTATGCTCCAAAGTCCAGTTGACATTGCAGCCTCTGGACATCTCACCATTAGCTAAAACCAAATTTCTAAACCTCTAAAACTTCACCTTTTAATTGTTTTCTAGATGTCCTTTCTGCAACTTCCCAGCTCTGCTTGATAAAGAAATTTCTTTGTTTAGTTGTCCCAACCCCCGCTGCAGAAAGGTGAGTGTGTGCGCTTTGTTTTGCATTTGTCCCCCCTGGGATGAGTTGTCTTTCCCTCTATTTCCCTTGCAAGTGCATATAATGAGAATCTATATGCTGTGGTGTTTACCGACCCACATGAAAAATATTGAAGGCATTGGTGTCTGAGGATGTTGCGGGGTGGGTGACAAGTTTTCATTGGACCTCTTTCATTACCTGGTCCAGTGATGCTCTGGACTAGTCCCCCCCATTACTTAGAGGTTATTTAATATGTGACCATTAATGCTACAAAATTATAAGAGATGGCTTGAAACAAGGAAGATGGTAAATTTGAGCATCTTGATATTATACAAGAGTTAAACCTCTTTTGCTTCTGATATCAACCAGGCAATGTTGTTGTTGGTATGTTGGTAGCAGGAATGCGTGACATAGTTGGCAGCTTTTGGCATGATTGTCAAACGAGTGATAACAAAGCCAAGTTAACTTGGGGGCGGGGGGGGGGGGGGGTGGTTCTGGAATGNGGGGGGGGGGGGGGGGGGGGGGGGGGGGGGGGGGGGGGGGGGGGGGGGGGGGGGGGGGGGCTGGTTCTGGAATGCAGGATATGTTTACTTATGTTCTTGTGATTAAGATGACTGTATTTCCGCTGAGTCTGAAAGGAATGTGCAAACATTTATGAATAAATGCCTATGGAGTCCACAGGATGGTGCTGTGGCACTTAGGAAGCCCGAGGACCTTCCACTGTCCTCCACAGTGCTCATCAATTAATATATGCTATTAAAGCCTTTATCAGAATTAATAATCTCTAGCTGAGGATTTATGGTATTTAATGACTCAATTACCATTGATGTCAGAGTGATTTGTGTTGAATGTCTTCAGTCCAGGTTTCCTGTCTTTTCTCAAATGGGATTTTGGATTGAAGAACCGGCTTCATGCCAGGTTACACATCCAGACATCTGCATTACATCTTTTTTTTTTTTTTTCCCCCACCCCCACCTCCCTGCTGCAAAACCCTGAATTTATCCTTTAATTGACATGGTGGCTGTAACGTAGCATAGACATAAACTGGTCTATTTCCTGTCTTCTGTATATGCTTGTTTCTTAGAATTTGCTTTAACAGTCAGTCTGTTTAAAAGAATCGTCATTTGTCAATCGTCATCAATTTAGAACTGTATAGTAATTCATGTACAATTAAAGTGCAATGTTCTTGTAAACTGCTTCTGAACAGGGGGTGGGAAACCAGTGGGGCAGTTGGAAACTTAGTAGTTTGTCATGTGTGTGCAACCCAAGGACCCTGGTTCAAATCCATTCTCTAGGTAGTAAATTTTACTGTGATGTGCACCCTGAATTGGTCCATTCATACACTTCCAGTTGAATAAATAGGTAATTTATCATTTGTGTACTAATTTACTTGCATTGTAAGGTATCTGTGTGTAAGCGACATGTCTAAATGATAAAATAGCGATAAGTATCTGGCCAGAAAGACTTTGCACTAGAGTACCAGTTGGAGAGCTTCAGCCCACTAGTCTTTATCCACCGCTGTGACAGCGCAGCACTGTCGAGTCAGCCGGCCACATGAAACGGCTGACACTTGTTACCATAGCGACCGGAGAGGAAACGCTGCTCAGGTCTGCGTTGGCTCTGCTGCTACAGCCCTGCTGGCATACTAATAAGATGAGCGAAGGGACCACTTTTAGGATGCAGAACTCGCATCGGGGTGCAAACTCCTCAGGTGAATATTGACCTTCAAGTTTTATTAAAGCACAAGTGAGTTTACAGCTGCTGTGCTAAATCACAACAGCTTCTTTTTAAAGCATGGCTGCGCATAGCTTTGAACAGAGATTCAGCGTACAGACCTGCTGCCAATACAAGGTCAGTTAGAAACATCATAATCCACACTATTACCTTGTTTATCTTGTAAACCCCACGAGTTTCCTTGCAGTGTGGAAGTGCCTCACTAGTGGGGAACTTGTTTGGTGCTTCCGCTGGATCCTGTGCCTCTTCAAAGCACTATCTGATGGTCAGTGGTTACCACCTGCTGGCTCTGCTACTGTGTTGGCCACCCAGGGAACTCTTGATTGAAGCATCTGCACTAAGCATGTTTTCCTCTGAATACTTTACAATAATGATAAGGAATTCAAATGGGGATACACTGTAACTTAGATAAACCATCTTTGCATCGGCCCTTGAAAGGTGAGGTACTTGTAAAGATTTAGTGCTGCAGGAATGGAAATGTCCCCATTTCCTGCGCAGCCTTTATTTGTGAAAGACTATATTCACCTATGTCTTATAACGTAGCCCGTGTTGCCTGTGATTTTCACTTGTGTTTTGCTGGGTAATTGTTTGCACCATTTCTCTTGGATATGAATAGGTTTAAATTGGTGATGACTGTGCTTATTTCACGGCTTATTCCTTGACGTTAGTTTATGCCATTGCTGGGCTTCTGCTTCTGTCTGCTTGGGTTCTGTTTGCTTTATCTGTGTAGTGGTTTGCAGCAGGAGGACAGCCTATGTCACATTTAAATAGCAGTTGACTGCTCTGTCTGTCTTTGTGTGTGTGCGCGTGTGCATGTGCATGTGCGGGCGGGCGTGTGGGCGGGCGGGCGCAGCTGTTGTTCCCAGTTGCTGACCAAGGGTGGCCTGCAATTGCACGATCAAGGAGAACTACAGTATGTGTGCAGGGGCTACTTGTTCATAAAAAGGCTACTTATCTTTTTTCTTGGCTAATAAGGGAGACGACTTGGCTTAATTATCAGAAACAGTAATGGCAGTGATTTTTGCAATATTAAATCATTTCTAATACAGTGTTTGCATTCATATATTTTCTAATTCACCATAGTAAAACTGCTCAGTCATGTATTGAACCTGTATGGCCATGAGGTGGCGGTAGGGTTCCATTATCGATTCGCCTATTTGTCTGTAGAGAACTGTTTTTCATTACATTTTCTGCCTGCTCACCTCAGACAAAAAGGAAGTGAAGGTCTGGGGGGGGTAATCCTGAAATAATGATTGTTTTGACTTTCATCAATAAATAAAGGTAATTAAGATCTTCTCCAAGTGTTGCACCTTTTTTTAACTTGCTTGTTTTACTGGAGAAGGTTCCGGTTTCTCGGCAGTCTGGCACGATTTCATAATGTGGCTTATTTTCACATCCTCCTCATATTGGCTTCATGTTCCAGTCTGTTAGACACTAAAACTACATTTGGTATCTGTTTATAGGGTGAGAGGTCATCAGAAACATGTTTGCATGACTGTTTGTAAATGCCACTGTTTGAAATACACTGGCTCCTTCCTGTTATAAATACAAAAGGTGTGCAAAGATCATTAGCTTTTTCCAGTTTAATTTTTTTTAATTCTAATAAAAAATGTCTATCAGTGAGCAACTTGTATTTCTGTCTCCAGCAGTTAACTGGCAGTTAAATGCACCCAAACAGAAATGGTTTGAGTGTTAGTGCCCAAAGAGTGTTAGTGATCGGCGAAAAGATGGCAAACTTTGCTTTTGTTTATGAGATGAAAGAGTCAGCAACCATCATGGAATAGGAGTTTGGAGACTTTGAGTAATTTTTTTTTTTTTTAGTTTTTTTTTGTAAGTTTAAAAAATGGCTACAACCCCATGTTGGTTGGTTTAATGAGCGAATGAATGGCTTCATGTGAGGTTTTTACAGAGGCTAACCTGTGCATGAATGGAGGTCTGTATTATGTAACTTAAGTTAGTCATTTTGCACAACCTAGTAAAATTAGAACTTTGTAGATGGGTTTGGTGCTTTTTTTTTGCATCTGGATTCTCTTAAAATCTTGTAAATAATAAATGAACTGTTCTCTGTCTGTTTCCAGCCAGCCTACATATGCATTAGCATTGACATTGATGCTTTGCTTCCATGATTGTGTGTGCTGCAATACCCAGCATTATTTAGCTGAAGTATTAAGGCTTCCTTTCCAGGAAGGAGCCAGACATGAAGACTACAGGCCCCTGAATTCACTTCACATTAATCGGGTGCAGCAGATCAGACTGGAGGGGATGCCAGAGTCTCTCGAGTCCCCAATACTCCTGTTTTAAGTTGTCTGCAGTGTCCATATTATTGTCACTTGCATACACAGGGTGCCAAGAGAATTTCAGCTTAGTTCCTTGTGCGAGTTTGTGCCTCCCGTTCTGTTGGAGTGTCCTGGTCAGAATGACCTGCCCCCCCCCCCGATTTTCAGCAGATTTTAGTGATCTCAGGACTAGCACAGATGGCTGACATCTGGCTGGGGAGCGAATAGTTCTTTGGTGAAGTCACTGGTCCCACGGAGGAGGCCACACTCTTCTGGGGCATTTCACACCCTGAGACAGCAACGTAAGAAATGTTTTTGGCTGCCTTGCTGGTTGTGCCCTCAATCATAGGGACCCCCCGTGGGAATTGATTGAATGAAGTGGAGGTTATAAATCTGAAGCTTTCCCCTTCAGTGGACTGCCTTCCTGTTTCGAGCTCACGCTTTGTCCGGCGGGCGAGGATCGGGGGCTGCTCCTTCCTGATACCGTTTCCACCCTGCTGTGCATCTGCAACTTTTTCTTTAACTGCACATTTTCTGCACCAATAATGTAGGGTAAAGGTTTCACACTTCATTCTTTTGTTTCACTCATTTCTCTTTTGAAACTTGCATTCACAGTTGGCATGAGCTGAGTGCATCTTAGTTGCTAGGTATCATTTTTAATGTTACTCATAATAAAGGATTTATATGAGAGGAAATTTTGTTGTTGCATTTGAAATGGAAACAAATTCCTTGTGGTTTTAAGAATGATATAAATGTGCACCCAGCAGTTTGCTTATAAGTTGTTTTTTTTTCCCTTCCTCTTTTCTTTAACCCCCCAGGGGCCATGTGGGTTTGTGTGTGACAGAGAGAGTGAGATTTGGGTCACGGTGGGGGCCTTCGTCACTTGTTTCCCCTCCAATCCAGCAGCAGGCCCGTGGGGAACCTCTCACCAGTGCCATACCAAGGCACTTGGAACCCTACGTCGTCTTCTGTACGGGCTTTCGGTGGGCTGTGCGCCGGGTTGCTAGCTGGCCCTGCCCAGAAGGTTGAATGCTGGGAAGTGCAGCTCATGAATACTGATCTCCCTTTTTTCTTCTCTGAGGCTGCTAGCTGCCTACTCAGAAAGTTGGAGAGGGAGCCAAAGGGTTTGGGGCATCCCTTTTACCAGGACAGCTGGATAAATAGGGGGGTCTTTTTGCAGCAGTGTGCCATAGCCCACAGCTAGTCTCCTCCATTGCTCTGTTGCACAGCACAGGTCTCCTATGCCGTTCGGTGGGTCCTAGTGCTGCACAGCGTCCTGCACAGTCGCAGGGAACTCACGTAGCCTCCGTATAATCTTCAGCAGGTAGCGGGCAAGATCCTGAAAGACTTTGTCGCATTAAGAGCTGTCCCTCGAAGTTTGTGAATTCTGTTTTAAATCAATGTAACCTTTACACGTTCTTGTATCTAAGCTCTGCACGATAAACTGCAAAGAATCCAGTGCCCTCGTTTTGTACCTAGATTCACTGTCCATCTCTTTAAACATCGTAAGAATTTCGCTGCAGACAGACCTTGGATTTTACATGTCCAGTGTTGTATCATTATGCAGGCTTGAATGTTCTGTCATCAGAACCGCTTCCTCCCTTCATTCCCGTGCAGTGTTACGACTCGTCGGATTCAGCCATGCTGCGTTCCTTCGCTGCCGCTGGCCGACTGCAGAGGGAACTCCCCCCCCACCACCAGTCAGTTACTACAAGCAGCTCCTTCTGCCTTATAAGGACAGTGGCAGCTCACGCTGTGGGGAGGGTGACTGTAGCAGGATGCAGAGTGGAGGAAAAGGACGGTGGTCTGTGGCACAGGCTGCAGACAGACTGTTCAGCAAGGGTGTCGCCTAAAAACAGTCACATTAGCTCAAAATCCTTTTTGAAACTCAGTCTTGTTTGTATTTACTGGTACTGTGCAAGTCCTAATGAAATACTGTTTGTTTTGAATCCTTCTGAAAAATTATGTAGTACTACAGTGCATCCTAATACTCATCCAGAGCGACTTGTAGAATGATCCTGTCCTGCAGTGCTGCCGCAGCATAAATAGGGTGATAAATCATTTATCATTGTGTGGGTGTGTTGTTGTGATTGCCACATTACATTGAAAGTTACCAAAGTGTCATGGAACGGGAAGTTAAACGGTACAATAAGCAGGCAGAAAACATACAGAAAAATCCAAGGCATGGGGTATCTAAGTGTCTGACCGGGGTTTTTCCGCTGAAATAGGAAATGGGATGACAAGTCAGGAAATTGCGCTTGTGCTCTGAACTATGGGCACTTTGTGTTTGTGTAAGTAGAGTGTGAAAATGACAAACTCCTCATGAGAGTCATGGACACGACTGCCACACCTGATGCCTTTTCTTGTACTTTTGACAGTTTAAATTTAAAAAAGGATATTTTCTATTCACTTACACTTAGTGCCTTTTCCCTTTATGGGCATTTACGTGGGACATTGTGAACTAAGCTTTCTGCTGCAGACATTTTTTGACGCTGTGGACTGACTCACTGTCCCTGCCTGTGTGCATCACGTGTCTGTTCACCAAAGCCAGCCACCGCCATGTTGGATGGCACCACCTGCATGCACAACACATTCACAGTTTGCTGATGTGCCCTGTGTCCTACCTGGGCAATTTTAACCTTGCATTTTCACCTAGTTCCGTATCAATACTCTTAATACTCTTATTTCCTTGACGATTGCAGTGTGCTAATTATAATGTAAAGCACAGGTTATCGTGATATTTAATAATTTTTTCCTGTGCAAAATAATTAGTTAGGAATATCACTGGGCAATACATCAAATTCAGGTGATATATGAATTATAATCGTATAGGTGATATAAAATGGTGCTATATCAATAGTATTGTGTTCTGCTTGCTATGTTATTGAGACCAAATGTTTTCTGATAACCTGGTCTGGTGACCGAGTAGCAACATGGAGGACACATGCATAAAAGCGGCAGTCAAGAAACGAAGCAGGAAGACAATTTGGTTCCTAAAAGAAATTCACACACTTTAATATGGAGATGATTTGACTTTAAGAGTTCAGATTTCGAACAAAGATAGCAGATGGCAAAGATGACTTCCCTCCTGGAGTGCAGTGTAGTAAAAAGGATGCTAAATGAGGGACAGATAACTGCTGCTGTTAAATTTATTAACTAAATACATTTCCCAGGCGCAGGGTTGTTGGGCCGTGGGGTCACAGCACCATTGCTGTACACACAAATGCATAACTGCCTTCACGCTGGTCTTGGAAAGCATATTTTGGGTTAAAGGAACTATAGGAGTTTTAAAAGATGTAGTTCTGGTCTAGGGTATGGACTTGTAATCTTCCTGCTTGGCCATGTGTCACTGCTGTGCGGTTCAGGCATGACCACTAGGATGTGATATTTCACTGTGTTTCTTCAACCCTCCCTGCTTTGTGATGGCTGCTGTTTTACTGTGTTAACACATGACTCTGTTTCACTTCTGTCCAGGGAAGAGTCACGAGTACAATGCTTGTATAAATTTTTTGGCCTATAAACAAACAGGCTGTGGCAAACATAAAGGAAAGGAAATATTGGAGAAGTGTTACTTATGTGAGCATCTGAGCCTCTTGCGAATCTCATGCATATTCATAACCAAAGGATCAAGCACCAACCACCATAATGATGTTGCCTGGCAACTCCCAGTTATGTGACTGTGAAACAGTAAGGATCCCCCCCCCCACTTTGCAATAGATAAAGGTCCAGCTGTCCTACTAAAGCAATGCCTTTCGTGTTATTAAAGGAGGAGGGACAGCTGGAATGGTTCTCCTCTGGTGAAATGGTAGCCGGGTCCCTGTCACTGATGTTTTTATACCTGTATCTGGCTGGACTGTGAGAAGAGGCAACGGGCACAGATGCCCTGTACGGCAGGATGAAAGGCTGGCTGAGAGCCATGGGCTGACATGACTAAAACAAGAATACAATTGGAAAAGCATGTTCCTAGGCAACCGGGCAGCTGCAGGTTTGTTGAGTGAGGGCTGAATTGTGTTTCTGCTGCGGAGTTATAAAGGAGTGTGCTTACAGCAGCAAGCAACAGAATGCTGGCTTAACAGTGCACTTTTTGTATATTGAGGTCACCCAATTGGTTGCAAATACATATATGTGTTTCCCTTCCCCCCCAGCATAGGTGTTTGCCATGAGTGGGTCCAGCAGCATCTTCTCGCTGCAGCTTAAGTGCCTGGCCTCCATTGGAGAAAAAGTTGATTCTTATCGATCAGAGCAAAGTTGATGTAAATCACTAGGCTGAACTTGCGTTCATTTTGTAGGATAGAAGCAGGAAAGAAGTCTAATGTAACGTGTTGTAACCCCTGCTCTGCTCCCAGGAGACGTGTCGGAAGTGCCATGTCCTGTGGAAGGACCATGTGGACAAGACCTGCGAGCAGGTGCTGGAGAGGGACGAGATCCGCCTCAGGGTCACCTTGTAAGTGCCCCTTCCTGTTTTAGGACCTGCTGTCAATGGCAACCAGTTGTGGAGCTTTAAGGCTTTTTCCTGAAACAAACTCTCATTATGAGGACATCTTTTGTACTGAACTGTCTTATAAGATTTATAAGAGACGGGTGCAGTTCTATGATTGATCTAGCAGATGTTTATCTCCAAAGTAACCTTCAATTTGGAGTAAACAAAATGGCATCTGATCTACAGAGATAGACGCACGTGGTTGCCACAGCACTGATAATTTGCTGGCTACCACTGTGTTTGAAAAAGTACATTAAATAAGTAGAAATATTATTATTCCCTTAAACAAGCAGCTCTCAATGAGTATTCTTCTGTGTATTCCATCCTTTATAAATCAAATTTCTGAACAAATTGATGGTGACTAGTGCTAATGGTAAAGTTTACCACTGCCACGGTTACATGGGATGATGGATGTTGAAGGAACAGGCCCGTGACTTCCTGTACCATTGATATCCACGTTTGTGGATACAGCTGCCGCACCCAGCGTGTTTCCAGTTTCCTCTGGGTACACACCTCCTCCAAATCGTCCTGGGCACTGGCAGGAAAGGGCTTAGCTTCCCTCCTGTCGAACACAAGCCCACCAGTCTTGGCTGTAAGGTTTATCACAGCTATAGGCCCAAACGTAAACATTCAACAACTCTCAAATATTTATACTAATACCAAACTTCAGTCTTTGAGGGCCATTTCTTATCGGCCTCAGCTATTAATTTTGTTGAAGCGATTATTTGAATGTACAGTTTATAAATCAGGGATTATTTCTAGAACAATCTGAAACCCATAGGACTGTACCTGTTGTACAGACAGGAGTCTTACAAAGGTTTTTTTTTTTTTTTTTTTTTTTTTTTTTTTTTTTTTTTTTTTTTTTT
>UFQX01000598.1:203932-217475 GCA_900497675.1 Arapaima gigas | reverse complement strand
TTTTTTTTTTTTTTTTTTTTTTTTTTTTTTTTTGTATTTGCTTTTTGTTGCCTAGATGACAAATACTCTCCAGAGCTCTGGAATGCTAGCAGTTCGTGAGGATTGATTTAGCTGAGCCGCTGTAGGTGGATGGGTAGATGGATGAGAATTTTATTAATTGTGACTGAAACTGCATAAGGTTAAAGCAGCCTATTTACCTTATCCGCCAATGCATTGTTTGTGTCTTTGTTTTTCCCTCTGCTCCTTTTTCGCCCCACCCGGCTGCTCAGCGAGGAGAAGATGACCGCTGCACGGGTGAGAAAGTGCCACAAGTGCGGCACAGGGTTGGTCAAGTCCGAGGGGTGCAACAGAATGTCGTGTCGCTGTGGCGCCTTTATGTGCTACCTCTGCAGGCAGCCAATCAACGGCTACAACCACTTCTGCCAGCATGCGCGCTCTCCAGGCGCAGATTGTCGACACTGCAAAAAGTGTTCCCTGTGGACAGACCCCACGGTAGGACAGCCTCAGACCCCTTCGCTCTGAGACCATTGGTGCCCAAACAGCTAGTCTGCTAGAAACTCTGTATTCCTCCTAACTGTACCTCTCATATCCTCACACAGTATATTATGCATCTGCCTATTGAGCATCTGTAGTTTAAATATTTGTTTAGAAGGATACATAAATGCTCTGCTTCCAATGAGTTAGAGGTCCTGAACATTCAAATGAGTTTCCGTGGAATGTGTCTGAACTTCATTTCTCTCTGATTTTGTGTGCCAGCAGATTAAATTATGGGCCACTAACTGTTTACTCTTTACTGCATATGGGCAGCTGAAAACTTTTGCTTGTTTTAAATGTTCAGAGTTGATTCCTGTGCATTTCAGATTGGCAGCATACATGAGCTAAACTAGAATAAGGTTGCTGCTTAGTTTGTGATGCTTGTTTTTAGCAGAATAGCAATCAGATCTTCATGGGATGTGAATATTTACTCAGTTCTTGTTACTCGTTTTTTTCCCCTTGTCTTTTTTTTTTTTTTTTTTTTTTTTTTTTTTTACTGCTAGNTTTTTTTTTTTTTTTTTTTTTTTCTTTTTTTTTTTTTTTTTTTTTTTTTTTTTTTTTTTTACAGCAAGATGACGAAAGGATCATTCAGGAAATCCAGAAACAGGCTGAAGCTGAGCTGCAGAAGAAGAACTCTGGTCGGTTTCTGTCTCCAGATCACGAGACACTTTGACTAGCAGAGCTTCAGTGCTGAAATGAGCATAATTAGCAAATTTGGGTCTTTTGGATGGGCTGGAAAGCATCATTATTTTTCCCATAAGAAAGTATGGAGACGGCTGTCTCGACTTACGCCTTTTCAGTTTACCCACTCTTTTCAGGGACCGATTAGACGCGTAAATCGAGGGATGACTATACATGCAAAGCTATTAGCAGGGCTGCTGCATACCAGGAAGTATTTTCGTCTTTCAGATGCCAGTGTTTATAAGAGCTGGGACACTCCATTTTCAGCTTTGAGAAAATGGGCAAGAACTAGGAAGTTTGTGCTTTTAATTGTTTGTGACAAATAAATTTTTCTGCATAGGAGTTTAATTGTATAAAAATTAAATACAACCTTTTGCTGTGAACAAGTGTCATGGGTTAATGCACATCTTGCCTGATGCTTAATGGCAGCTAAAGTTTGACACTAATTTTTGGCTAACTGTCCATCTGGGTCATGTGGGAAATTGGGTCTGAACCTTTTAAAATGAAACGGGTAGCTGTAATGGGATATAAACTGAATTTGTGGCCTGGGTTAATGCTAAAATTATCACTGTCTCCCGTAGAGGAGTTTTGAAATTTTACTGGCCTGTAGTAACAATCTTTTAAATCATAGTTCACTGCAGAAGGGTCTCTTCAAAGTAGTGTGTAATGCAAATGGTCCTGAAGTAAAGACACTTGTAGAGTCCATTGTTTGACTATAAATGTACCTGCTGTGGTTTTAGGTTTCGCTGAGATTTAGCTGATCTCCTGCCACTCTTTTCCACAGAAAACAAAAGGAAGCTGGTGGGACCTCCACCCGAGCCCATCCCGGCCAAGGTGACAAACGTGGCTCCGCGTGGCGTTCCGTTGCAGGTGGAGGCGGCGGCGGCCCCCCATGGCCTCCACGCCCCTCTGCTGGTGGCTCCGCAGATGATGTTGCCCCACCTGCCCCATCAGCCCCTGCACGTGCGGCCCATTCCTGCCCCTTACGTGCCCCCGCTACCCAATATCCCAATCAACTTTGAGCTTCCCAACATCAACCTAGAGTTCAACATGCCTATGCACTATGGACCCCACCACCGCTTCTTCAGGCCACTCTGAAGGCCCCGGCTGCCCCGCCCACAAACCCAAGGCAGCCTGGCCCGTTCTTGCCGTAAGCCCGTGCCGACTGGACTCAGTGTTTTGAAAGTGCAGTTAGAGCCCTTTTTCATATAATGATTTTTTTTTTTTTTTTGCGTAACCTTCAGTAGGGAGATGATTACTTTGCATTCAGAGTTTACAGGATGAGTACTTTGTTCCCAGGGAAAGTGCTTTTTAAATGTCATCATTTTCCTGTCTGTCCTTGCAGTGATAGTACATACGCAGTGACATGCCAAACCGGCTGTTAGCAAACTCAGTCCGCCTGCACTTGGTATTAATACTTAGAAGTGTGTTAAGGGTACAGTGGTGGTAGCACACTCTAACGTTATTCTCTAGTCACGTTGCAGTTGTAAAATTCTGCTGGACTAAGCACAGCAACTCCATGTCCTGTTGCTGTGGCAGTCAGTACTAGTGTGAAAACCAGTGCAGAAGTGGGGGTGTCGGCCCTATTCGGCTGGGAGGATCACAGTGTGCAATATATATATATTTTTTTAATTATTAATTGCTTGCTTAGTTTGAATTCTTAATTTTTGTGCGCTATACTGTTGTTCTTCAGTTGTCACCTGTTGCTCAGGATCGTGCTAAAGGGAAGGGCTTTCGGATACGCGGCAGGCCATGCGGTGGTCTTTGGTGCCGTCACTGGGGAAATGCCCCTGTGTGGAGGATCTCCATCTGATGCTGGCCTCTGTGGTCCCAGGTCAGAATCTACACTGTGTAGGGAGATGAACCACCATCATCATCTCCAGCAGAGCTTTCCCACTCATTCTGAGCGCTGTGTATTGTCTCTAGTAAAGCTTTTCATGGAGTTGTGAGTACTTTTGCATAGAAGGAAAACATTGTGAATGTGGAAAATGTGTGTTGAGAAGTTCTAGTGTGTAGCTTCCTGTGTATTGACTCGTTTGCTTTCCTTTTTCATCCTTTTCTCCTCTATTTTTCCATGGCTTGAACAGAAAGAGGCTCACTCCTGAAAACTTTAATCCAACTTGAGTGCCTGCAGATTTTTAGACTTTTCTTTGCAGTTACAGATAGAGCACAAATTGTCATTGTATACATTCTTTGGGGGGGATTGGCAGACCTTACATTGTAAAATAATAATTGTTTGATAAAAATTGTACTGATAAATAAATGCATTTAAAAAATGTTAAAATTTGTTCGTTTTGATAAAACTGTACATTCTTTGTGACGTGGACATTGTCTTTGTGATGGACTGGCGTCCCATCCAGGGTGTACGCTGTCTTGTGCCATATTCTTCCGGAATAGTCTCTGGACCACCCTGACCCTGCATTGGAAGAGCGGCTATAGTTAGTAAACGAACAAATGGTGGTATGTTTTATTTTAGACAGTGTATTATGTTACCTCTTTAAGTATTTGTTACTCTTGAAAATTCATCTTATGCTGATATGTGATAGCTGCACACGCAGTTTATTAGGTACGTTCATCTTAAACCTTTTCAAACCACATGTTTCCCCCAAAACAGTTGTTTGGTACGTGGATGGTGGAGGATGTCAGAATTTTCCACATGTATTTTGATGTATAACGTGCAAACATTGCTCAGCTGCTGCAGGTTCAGAATAAGTGTTTTGACTACTAGGAGGAAGTGGGATTTGAACCTCAGGTCCTTCAATTGTAAAACAGCAACTCTAACCACTGCACTCACCACGGGATCTTGCTGGGAGTATCCATAATAAGAAGATGAAACCCACTCCACGAAAGGCTTCTCCTGCTCAGCAGAAGCACATTCTGAAGGTAAGCTGAAAACAAAGATGGACACGAAAACAGGATCAGGCTCCTCTGCTCACGGGCTCTGTTGGTTTCTTTATCCGTTGATTCTAGCTGGTACGATTTATTTAAAAAAAAAAAAAAAAAAAAAAAAAGCCCATCACACAGAACATTTCTTCCAGGATGAGTAGGCCAAATGAACACGAGTGAATTTCACTGAGCTCACAAGTGTCGTTTTGTTTCTTGAGGAGAGAGGCAACGTTCATGCACAGTATTGATTTTCTTTAATGCTGCTCTGGTGTGAGACTTGGTGATGGATCTCCTGTTGACCATCTCTGAACTGTGCCTTTATACAGAGCAGCTCTCGGTAAGTGACCGACTCCTGTAGATGTTTGTGAGGATGATGATGTTGGTCTTCAACATGCAGTCTGAGGGTACAGAGGTGTTGGGCAGTATTGTTTCTCCTGAAAGACTGGAGGACTTCACATTGGGGTCCTGTCTCAATGTCCTCATTACGACATCCCGTGGCACCAGCACCTGAACCTTCTTTTGTGGTTTTTATCGGTGTTGTGCTCCACTGAAGAAATCATCTATCTGAAGGACCTCCATTCAGAGTAAATTTTTGGGGTGCTGGATTCTGGGTATTTCTTTGCATTAACTTTCTTGAACGTCTTTTTTGTCACAGGTTTTTGGGACTTTTATTAAAGAGTAATTGTTTCCCCCCCCCCCAGCACCTGCATGTGAGGAAGTAGCTTGTTAGCATTTTCTTCTACTGTAAATTGATATGCGTTGCCATTCCTGACCTGACAACGAACTTTTTTTTTTTTTTTACATGGTTCAACTATTTTGCTTTGTTTTGCAACGCTTAGTTTTGCTTCCAAGATATGTTGACTTTTACAATGGCCATCAATGTGTTGCCGCGTCGTGATAACTCTTTACAAACTGTTAGCTGCAAAGGTGGGTTGTCATGGGCCATTTGACACGTGTCCCAATTCAACGCATCTGAATGAACTCTTGAACGTGAGCTGCAGATCTTAACTATCATTGTTCAGGTTGGACAAAAAAAGGAAACGTTTCATCAGGGAACCAGACAACCTGTAAGAATCTGTTTCCACAGGAAGGACTTGCCTCACATCGAAAAGCTTTTGTCTGTAGAGTGTTAAAAGCTTCCGTGTTAAATTTAACAGTCCATTGTGTGCCTGCGGATTTGGAAGTAGGTAAAAATAGTTACATTTCCTGGGACAAAAGTGGTTCTCCAGTGGCTGATATTTGTTTGTTCAGCCATGAAGGTGGTTTCGAGGGGTTTTCCCCTCAGTTTGTTTCATTTGTAGGTTTACGTACAAATGTAAGGATGGTCTTCAAACCTGCAGCTTTGCAGAATCAATCAATCCAATCATCCATCAATAAGCATTTTATCCTGGTCAAGGACTGTGGTGGTTGTGCGTCTGTCCGGATGACTAGATTTGGGGCAGTTTACGCCTCTGTGCCTCTCCTTTTTTGTGTCTGCTTTCTGGAACATCTGCCAACCTCCGATCTTCTTTACCCAGCAGGTTGGTGACTCAAGTTCCACCTTCAAGGACTAAACTCAACATGGTTCCATCTTTTAGCCTCTTTGGTCCGTTTTCCAGATCTTGCCATTTGTGCCTTCAGCATTCCAGGTCACTGACCGGAAAGCCACAAAAATGCCAACGGCGTGCGGTCACACCTTTGCCACAGCCTTTGTAACACTACTCCTCTCAGCTTTGAGATGTCCATTTGTCTAAACCTTGAACAACTTCTCCAGTTCAGAGCTTTACCTATAATGGCAGTTGCCACCTCCAGTTAGGAACCTGTTACACAATTACTTCTGGTAGTTTGTTCTTTATTCCACTGAAATTAAAATGCAATATTAAATTATATTGAAATATAAGTTTTTGTGTAACTTTACAAGCCATTTAAATATTTGAAAATGAAGGAATCATTTAAAAAAACAGGCAGCATCTTCAGTGCCGGGCTTATTCTGCAATGGTCAAGTCTCTCGAGGAGGTGATGTACAGCTGGCAGTTGTGGTCAGTGCCAGTGAGTTGGGCCACCTCGCCCACGTGTGTGTTTGCATACATAAGTGATTTATGTACCTGTCCCCCTGATTATTTCAACAATATTCCATGGAAACAGAAAAAATGTAAAAAGCTTTAAAACTTTCCGCAGAGGTCATTCTGTTTCACAAAATACTGCAGGGGTCTTTGGATGGATTTTCCCTTCCAGCTGAAATGTATTTTTCTCCAACCTGTTTTATGATGCCTTGTATTTCTGTTCTCCAGGGGTAGAAGATAGGACTCCAACATCTACAGACCAAGGTCATATAGGCACTGCTGCTGCCGTGATTTATTAATCATGTTTTCTAATAATCAGACTTGCACTTTCACAGCTTACATAGGTCTGTATAAATAATGTATATGTTAGTGTGCTGATGTTTTTCATCAAAATGAACTCATTTTCACTTAGTGCAGTTCAGTTTATAATGTATTTTTCTGAAAGTTATTAATTTTACAAGTGTAAATTAGTTTTTCATATGCAAACTTTATTCAAGTTACACAAATGGCACATTTGCAAAAATGACACCCCCCCCCCTCCACTGTAAGTGCATGTAATGTTTCTGGAAAATGTAGCGTTAAAACTAGTCACGACTCCCTTTGCCATACAGTACATGGCATCAGTAAGAGCATTTATTTGAGCAGAATCTGAGATGAGGATGAAAAATGACAAAAATGCTAATTCAGGAGATTTGCACAGTCAACATCTTTGGTCTAAGGCCAAAATCTTCACCTGTCCACCATGGAGTCAAGTGTGACCCACCCTTGTACACAGCATTAGAGAAAACTTAAGGCCTCCTTCATTTCTGTCAGTTGACCAAGTGTCACTTTTAAGACTTAAGTTATTTATTGATAATATCCAAGGTGAGGATGAAGTACTTAGATCCCCCCCACTAACATCTTGAGTAGTTACACACTGCTTTGGGGAGAAGGTATCTGCTCAGTTACCTGGAAATGTTACACTTNTGAGATGAGGATGAAAAATGACAAAAATGCTAATTCAGGAGATTTGCACAGTCAACATCTTTGGTCTAAGGCCAAAATCTTCACCTGTCCACCATGGAGTCAAGTGTGACCCACCCTTGTACACAGCATTAGAGAAAACTTAAGGCCTCCTTCATTTCTGTCAGTTGACCAAGTGTCACTTTTAAGACTTAAGTTATTTATTGATAATATCCAAGGTGAGGATGAAGTACTTAGATCCCCCCCCACTAACATCTTGAGTAGTTACACACTGCTTTGGGGAGAAGGTATCTGCTCAGTTACCTGGAAATGTTACACTCATGAGCACTGGCTTGTACTTAACACCTATGAACAGTGCTTTTGACCACAGTTAAAGCTATAGCATCATCACTTTGCTCTATATTTGAACCAGTTTCTTGTAATAAGTTATTCTACGTTCATTGTTGTGCTGTTACTTTAGTAATGATGTGCAGTTTGCACCCCCTTGCTTATTTTCTAACAGCAAAAAGCAATGGAAGCCAGTCGACATAACGTTTGCACAGCCTTTCCTTCAACAAGACCTGATGCAAGGTAAGACTTGTCCTGTAAATAGGAAACTGGAATGGATATGGCACACTTTCTCAATAGCAAAAGTTTACTGTAATGCTTTAAAAATGAAGCTTGTCTTTACAATGCAAAGAATCACTGCCGTGTTTCAATACGTTTAATCAAATTAAATCCCACAGACCGACAGGTACTACTGAGGACACTTGAGGTGGAGCCACTAGATCCCCGCAGCTCTGCTTTTTTCCCCACTGTTTCACCCCCGTGTGCATACAAACCGAAACATGACTGTGGCAACGATTGCCGACATGCTTTCAGAACTCCCACAGAGTAGAGCTGTCGATGGTGTCCGTGATGGCTTTCAGTACCCCAGCGTGGTCCCCCTTCACATATTTGCCATCACAGGACTTAATGGCCAACTTATTGTAGTCGCAGAACTCGAGCAGGAAGTCCACCGGGGTGTCGCTGCTGCTGACCACCGATGAATCGTCTCCAACCATCCAGTATTTTCCAGTGGAATCTTAGTAGTGAACAAGGTGTTAGTCAGGGTTAAACAGAGCACCGAAGAGCCATTTTCATCGTTGCAGCTGAATTTGACGTTGTCTGCTGTTAAGTGACTGACAGGCCAAAGGAGAACCTCCGATTTGACGCCCGTACCCTCACTAACCTTTCAGGCTATACGCCCCATTGTTGAAGTCCAACTGGAAGACGTCGTATGAGGAGCGGTTGGAGTCCAGGGTTCCCGTCATTTTCCTGCAAGCTATGAACCCGTGCTCTCCGCGGAGTACGATAATCGGCCGATTGATAAGCTTCATAGTGAACTCGGTTTCCCCTGCGAAAGCCACGTTGAACACACCCATGACAAAAAGTCGCAGCAACTGTTCCGTTTAGTGACAAGTTCCCGTTTCAAACAGTCCAACTACACGCCACGTGAGCATTACTAGGACAGCTATAGGTTAATACAGGTGTTTAATACTTATGGCAGAACAATACACTGAGCAGTAAAAGGTTTTTGAAAGGATGTGCTGGACGTTTGAGAGGTTGACAACGCGCAGCAGACGTGACGCTCACCTGCTGAATCGTTCGTGGCGGCCAGTTGTCCGTTCTTCTTGGCCGTCACGTATTTTCCGTTGGCCGCTTTCAGACCAATTTTCCTCGCCTGCCACTCAATTTCAAAATAGCAGTTTTCTGACCTGGATACACAAGCAGGCAGAGGGTCAGAACAAAGCAAGGCCCCCCCGGCCCCCGGCCCCCGGCCCCCCCCTAGTGCATGCGATAAAAATAAGTTACCTCCAAGTTTGCCCAATGTTAGCTGCCCCAGTTTAAAACCAGGCCAGTTAAATTGGGAAGTTCACCAACGGGCCTTTTATAGCACAGTTGCCAGGTAGCAGGATATTATCCACTAAGTCATCTACAGTATCAATTTTTTAAACTTAAATCTAGCTGATAAGTAGAATATAATCTTTGAATAATCTAAACAGCTACGTATAGACACTGTCCTGCTGCAGGACTGTAGGGTTTGGAATTCAGTTACAGACTCACACAGATGTAGCTGTGCACTGTACTCCTCCATTGTCAGCAAGTGTCCAGTAATTTCCTGCACAGGTCTTAAAAGCGCACTTTTTGGTGTCCTTGCTGATCTCCATCTGAAAGGTCTCCTGGTCACCCTCCTCGTCCTGATTGGCCGACAAGTCAATACCTGTAGCGTGGCAGAAATCCGGGTTACTGAACACATTCACAAAAAAAAAAAAAAAAGTTGCAGTTTGAAACAGCCTTCTGATGCTGAGGAACAGATTAATGTTCTACTACGGGAACATTAAATACACCCCCCCCCCAATATAACCATTTATACACTTAATGTGCCTTAAATTCTTGCTTCAGACCTGCATTGTGTTCTTCAATGGATCTGCAACATTGAAACTTCACCCAGCAGATTTAACCTTCATGCAAGCAAGATGACCGTGGTGAAGCACAGTGGAGCCTTTGAGGTGGAGGCAAGAATTAAATGCAGCAGAGGAATCAGGCAGCTCAAGACCAGGGCGCGTGCACGCACACACAGTGTAGAAGTAGGTCGCATTCAACAGATCCTCACAAGCAGCACGCATGGATTCTCCAATCTGCCACCCTCGACCAACACCTCAGGCTACTGAAGATGTGCATGTAAGAAGATCGTGTGGGTACACTAACAGATCCACCCTTCTCAGCTGCAGTTTCAGTGGGAATCTGGTAGATGTACAGATGCTCTAGAGGACCAATGTTTTTAAAAAAGTAAAAATCTACAGAACAATTCCAACTAGTTAAGCAGAAGCAAAACGTGCAACATCAGCACGTGCTCCTTTTGCCCAGTGCAAGTTCACAAACACTAGGAATCCACAGACCAGCAGATTATACCCAAAGTCTCCTTAGATGCAACCCAGCTGAGACTAAATCTTCCATGTGATCAGTTTGCATGTGCAGTGCAAGTAAAATATTCAGCTCAAAACTGACATCTTCAAACACGTAACCCAACATAAACCAGGTTTACATGCAGCAAGTTATTGTGCTCCGTTAACATGCTGAGCCTGGATGGCTTTTTGCTTTCGTGAACCTCAACGATCCAAGTGAGCAAAATCCACAACGCCTAATCTAGCAGGTTGCGTTTCACACGCAGCTGTCTTATAACCTGGAGCAGGGATTTTATCAAGACAAAGACCTAGTTGAGCAGCAAAGACTGAACACAGGCAGTCACTCCAGTCCTGCATCTGAAGATGTTCCTGCAGGAAGCTAATGGCTACATACTTCTTGCAAACTCCAACACGCAAAACGGGTGAAGGCTGAAGACAGAACTAAGTGTGTGGAAGCGCTCGCTCGGTATGCATTTGCAAAATGCATACCGTATGCAATTGCAAAATGCATACCGTATGCAAAAGCTGATACTTTTCTCCTAAAGAACTAATGCCGTGACTTATCCGTTTACGCGCCAAGGTAGTTACTCGAGCTATTTGGGTGCTTTGCTCAGGAGGAGCACTACAAGCAGGAGGTGGGCTTTGAACCAAGAGCCTTCACATTCCAACCATTATACCACCTGCTGCCCACTACACTGCGACATTTGCAAGTTTTCCGCTGACACTATTGATCAGAAGAAAAAAAAAAAAAACCCATAATAGGGCTTTTATATAAACATATTACCAAATTTAACTCGGCATCCACTGCAGTCTGAAGTAGAAACTACCCCAAGGTAGAAGCAATAATTAAATTAAAAAAACTAAATATTTACACATACAAGTGATGGGGTCAAGAATATAGAAGGTTCATCTGCATAAGAAGTGTGTGATCACATCTAAATTTACAGGGGAAAGTAGATGCTGAAGCTGGCAAAAAAAATATTAACTTCTACACCGAGTTCCAACGGTTGACCAAAGCAGTTAAACAGCAGCTCCGAACTTCTGCAGTTGTTCACTCTGGCTTTTATAAGAGACCTGACCTGTTTAAATGGCTTCAGAGCCCAGGTTACCTTCATCATTCCTGCCTACCTTGCTTGATGGACACCTTCCTGTCCTTGCCGGCGACGAGCACCACCTGGGCGTAGCTCTGGCTCAGCACAAAGAGCTCGTCCTTCCCCACTTTGGAGCTCTTGCCAGACTTCGTGGTTCCGCTGGGTCCGTGTGGGGAGAGGTACTTCCCGGAACAGTCCCTGAAGGCCACCCTCCCGGACCTGAACTCCAGCGTGTATCCCGTGGTCTTGTCGGCCTTGGGCGCCAGGGTGCCGTCCTTCCTGAGAAACCTGTGATCAGACGTCTCCAAGTGGTAGCAATACTCCTGGAACACCAGGGTGATCATGGAATCCACGCCCCACGGGACGTCCCGATCGATCGTGATCTCGTCAGTGGCGGCGCTCAGGTGCGCGTATCTCTTCCTGGCCACGCTGTAGATGTTCACCTGCGGGTGCATGGCGATGTGGACCACCCACTTCTCGGCCACGGAGATGCTCTGCGCGAAGCAGGTGATGCGGTCCTCGGTGCCGCCCAGGTAGCGCTTGTGCGCGTCGGACTGCAGCGACCACCTGCCGTCGTCGTGAGTCGTGATGTTGAAGCGGCAGTCGGCGCTGGGGGTCTCGCTGCACGCGGTCACGTTGCCGTCCTTGTCGGCCGCCATGTATCTGCCCAGGTGGCTCTTGAAGAACGCCGCGCTGGAATCCTCGCCGTCCTGCTCCATGGTCCAGATCTGCTTCTTCTTCATGCTGCTGGCCGACGCGTTCACGGTGAAGCCGAAGGTCTCGGCCGTCAGATACTTGTCGCCGCAGCTGATCAAACCGAACTGGATCTGCTGCTGCTCCTCGGTCGCCATGGCTGCGCGCGCAGGACGGCTCACCTGTTTCGGAGGTGTGAGTTGCGTGCGTGTGCGTGATCGTTGGGCGCGCGGACACTCCCCGCCGCGCAGCCCAGCTGCAGCTTTTATACACATCAGTGATGTAAGGAGCGCAGCTCCTCCTCTCCTTGAAACTGAGCTCTCACACACACACACACACACACACGCGCGCGCGTCCGTTTAAAACACTTTTTTGGAAAACTGATGGCAGAACTAGAACGGAATTTCATCTCCTGATCTCATAACTGTTAGATTCATGAAAACGGGTCCGGGTCCCTTAAGGATTGTGCACAATTTAAGGCGATTGAATAGGACAGCAGTTTTATAGGGGGGCAGCAGGGGGCGTAGTGTTTAATGCTGCTTGTAATCTGAAGGTTCTCTGTTCGATTCCCACTCCTTGATCTGCCGTACTGACCCCGAACGGATAGAGAAAGAAAATTATTACGTATGTAACAAATGCAAACCGTAAATCTAATAAACACACAACCTTTAGTAAAAATGTGGGCAAAGAGTGTTCACAATGTACGGCGGTTTATTTTTTAGGGCCCATAGTTCTACTTTTCAACACGGGACCTTGGACACCGAATAGGAAGAAGCCGCTGAATTGAGTCCTGTGAGGTAAAAACACGGTAAAGCTCTGGAACGCAGTCGGCCGTATCGCTGTAAAAAAACACTTAATTTTATTGTCGCTCGACTTTACTCATATCAGGGGGCAAAAAAGCAATTTAAAAAAGAAAAGTGCTAAACATGTTGCAATAAAGCAACAAAGTGTGGGACTTGCATGATGCGGGGGGGGCAAAAAGAGCCCCGCGTGTAATTTAAGACGAGCAGAAGAATAAGGTGGTGAACTGTAGGCTGAGGTCATACGCCGCAGCCACAATACCCCCCCCCCCACCCCCCCAAACTGGATCCCTTCAAACCGGCCATTACTGTAAAGGCTGAAAAAATATGCATCACTAACACACGTCCCGCAGTTCGATCGCCGTCACACGCAAACATTTGCACACAAAGGCGCTGCGCGGCGTGAACCGGTAGGACGACACTGTTCACAGGGGCGTCAGCTGTGTTTACCAGCTTTAAAGTGCTCTTTTGTCGCCAGCCGAGTGTCACTGTCCCTCTCCGGGGACCGGATTTGTGCTGGTAAAGTCGGGTCCCCTTTCAGGCACCTGAAGGTGTGACAGTCGTGGGGACAGCTGTGTGCGCGGAGGTGGAACACAGGTACAAGTGGGTAGTAAAGGTGGTTTTTCCTATGGATGCTTCAAGGCCCTGCAACATCTCCACTGCACCACAGTCCCAGTCCAAAAATGGATGAAGCTGCTGTGATTTTATTGCTGAGTAATAAACTGCTGGACAAACCTGTTGAAACGCGCGGTTAACTTTACGGCTCTTTGTTTACAGTGTCGAAAATGCGTGGGTTCTTCCTCGTGCAGGACACTGAGGGGCTGCGGTTCCTTTCATTCCCTTTGGTTTCCTGCCTGCATCCCATCCCTTCCTGCAGTGATGCGTTTTTTCCCCCCTAACCGGGGGAATTAACCCCCCCCCCCCCC
>UFQX01000598.1:146624-201881 GCA_900497675.1 Arapaima gigas | reverse complement strand
CCCCCCCCCCCCCCCCCCCGGATCAATGTATTGCATTCAGCCAACATTCCACGGTGACTGAATCCTGTTTCCGCTACGTTGTCCTAACGTGAACTATACAGATAAACACCAGAAGATATTAGCCATTAATAAGCCATCCACGTTTACACACTTCACCGCAGGGCTACAGTAAATGTATTGCCAGCATCTTTGTTGCGGGGTCAGAATTCACTGCAGTTATGAAAATGACCAGGCAGGCTCCTGGAATAACAGCTGAGATGTTCTGAACAAAGGGGTCTGCTGGAGGGTTGGTGTTTACGGTGGTGAATATTCCATTTTATACTTTTATAAAAGGTTCCCCCAGGTATTGTGGAATATCCAAATGACCAGAGAGCAGCAGCAGCAGCAGCAGCAGCAGCAGCAGCACGTCGCCGACAAGCCCTCCTTTGTGTCTCTCCTCCCAAACTATTTGCATCTTACTGTCCACGGCTTCCATGTTTCCTACGCACATTTGCATTCAAAAAGGAATAAACCAGTAATTTTCCTTGTAAATAAACTCCACGAGCCGCACCGGCTTACTTTTCCAAGTTCGTTCTGGAAAACATCGTCGAATTGCTTTCAGACGAGTTTATGACTGCGGCAGCTCGAATGTGTCTCACCGGGGGTTTAGTCTGAGCTCCGCCTGCTGACATGGTCATGTCATGTTCTTCAGATCGACGTTATATGTTAAATTTGGTTCACAAATTTCGGCACTTCGACAGCCGAAGAAGCGGAGGTGATGACAAAAGGAATTACACACACACACACACACACACACACACACACACACACACACACACACACACACAGAGGCCACTTTATTAGGAATGTCATTCTAATACTGGATAGGGCCCCCCCTTTGCTCTCAGGACAGCCTGAATTTCAATTTTTCATCTCACGGATTCAACAAGGTGCCGGAGAAACTCCTTAGAGATTCCGGTCCATCTCGACACGACTGCATCACGGAGTTGCTCTACATTTGTCAGCTGCACGTTTGTGCTGCCAGTCTGCCGTTGGGGGATCCAGAGCCCTCTGTAGGCTCAGCTCAGCTGACTGGAATGGAACCCGGTGCGGTTTTCTGCTGTTGTAGCCCATCCGCCTGAAGGTTCGACGTGTCGTGTGTTCAGAGACGCTTCTCTGTCCACCTCTGATGTAAAGAGTGGTTACTCTAGTGTTCCTGTCAGTTCGAACCAGAAATACTCTGAAATACTCAAACCGCCCGTGTGGCACCAACAGCGCGGCCCCGGCCAAAGTCACTTAAACCACTTTCTGAAGTTTGATGTGAACTTTCACTAAAGCTCATGATCCGTGTCTGTGTGGTTTCACGCATCGCGCTGCTGCCACGTGATTGGCTGATCAGATAATTGCATGGATGAGCAGATGTTCCTAATATAGTGGCCTGTGTGTGTGTGTGTGTGTGTGTGTGTGTGAGTGAGTGAGTGTGAGAAGAATGCACAGCTGAACATTTTTGCTGAAGTTATTTGATTCATGACAGGAAGCCAGGCAGCAGCACCCAGCAGAACCTACACACCCTGCCAGCATCACACACTGTGTGTGTGTGTGTGTGTGTGTGTGTGTGTGTGGTAATCTCCTCACCCATGTAGTATTTGTCTGTGCAAAACAGTTGTCATGTAAGCAGCCTGTGGACGAGAAAATGCTGTCAAAGATGACGGGTGGCTGCCACGCGGAGGACGAAAGGGTAGAAACAGGGTAAAGGGGTAAAAATGCCCAGTAGTGTCAGTTACTGGTGGCAAAGATTCAATTACCCAGAGAAAAGTGAATATGCAAACGGACCTTCACGCACCCGATCTTCTGCAAGGCTTCCAAGGAGTTTCAGAGCGCCCTCTCCTGGTTGCTTCAAACAACTGCACTTTGACACCTGCGAGTCTCAGCCACGCAGGACGCGGCAACAAAATGAAGATAAAACGGATAAAATGTCCCAGAATCGCATTCACCGTAACAAAAGTGCTGATCTGTTAAAAGGGGTGAATTATTACAAGGAGTTTATTGCTGTGTATTTGGCATATTGCGAGTCTCCTTGGCTAAAAGCATCAGCGAGATACGACACGCAAGCCGTTCAGCTTTAAGGACAAGTGTCTGGCAAATTAAAACAGGTGAAAAAAGTGTTTTTATTTTGTGCTGCAGGTCAGACATCCACGCCAGGTCTTACTTATCTTCGCACCTCTCACATTGTTTACGGAGATACGGTGTGTTGCGGTGCTTGGGAGCGGAACCCACTCAGCACCAGTCACGGCGTCACAGAGTCCCCTGAGGGTCCGAAGCAGCCACTGCCCTCCAGCGGGGGGCGGGGGGGCAGAGAGGTCCTCGTGGTGACCCGGGTCCCGTCCTCCTGTAGATAGACAAACAGGCGAGGACGGCGGCCAGTTCGTGATCAGACGGGGCTGAATCAGATACTTCGGCACCCTGCCCAGATAGCGAGCCCTTTTCCGTGCCCCCCACGGTCAGACACGGTCAGCAACTTCATTCATTGTGAAGACGACCGTTAACCCACCAGTGACCTCTGACCTTTCTGACCTTCTTTCGTTCCGGCGTAGGTATGTACGGATAGGGGACGGTTGTGGGGTGGACGCAGCCACACGGAAGGGACAAATGTGCAGGACAGCAGGCTTCACCAAGAGGACATAACTTTAATAACACAAGCAAACACAAAACAACCAAAACAAGGCCTGCACGGCCATCCCGGGGCCTCAGACCAGCTACCTTAAACATCGCAGCCCACAGTCTCTAAAACGGCAGCCGCTGGTCCTCTTTAAGGCAGGGGCAGGAACATGAGGTGGCTGTCAGGTCAAACCCCACTCCTGCCAGCTCACTGTATACATTTATCACATTCAAGAAAAAGTAGCAGTGTTTTACCAACGATTATTATCGTAAACATTTTAAACGTAAGTATAATGCGCTAAATTTTACACAGACGATAAGTGACATAAAATGGTGCTGTTTGTGCTGGAAACGGTGGCTGGCTGGCAGTGTGTCACACAGTCGCTAACCCAGCAGGGACGCCCGCGCCATCCTCCGCACACACCAAGACAGGCCAGCATCATCCCCGCTTGGAGCTCCATCTGAGCCCGAGCTAAAAACGACAAATGTTTCATTTCACATTTATTCTGCCTCTGACCCCCCGCCACTTGCGCTGTGTCCTGGCTGCTCTCTCCGCCCGAACCTGTATTTATCTCCGGGTGATGATGGATGCAACCGCTGTTTTCAACACTGTGGGCAGCGGGGGGAGTTTCCAGCCTCAACGCTGGTTCTTCTGAATCTTCTGGGCCTGATGTAAAATCCCTGAAGTAGAAATAAAATATACACAAGTAAACCTGCTCCGGTAGACTATCCTCCCGTAAAACCGGGGGAAGTTAAATAGGTAATTTAGGTCATTCATACCTGAGCAAAAGCATCAGTACTACAACTATTACTGCTAATAATAATGATAACAATAATGATGATAATAATAATAATGTCTTCAGCGGTAGGGTCCCAGTAGTAGTGCTGTATAGGGTGTTTAACTGGAAGTTGCTTTGGACGAAGCATTAATACATCACGGAACCTCAGTTTTTCAAACACAGCCGTGCATTTGGTGAGCTTCGTTTTTTTCCAAAATCTTTTCTCTGTGCTTCTACTTCCAGAGTCGCTTTCAGAATATAGCTGAAATTAAAATGACTGTCGGGACTGGATGAGCAAGGTCTCTCTCTCTCTCACACACACACACACACATCCAAGTATTTGTTGGGGATGGACCCCAGGCACGGGGGCCATTAGGAGTACTCAGTTCTGCCCCCTGTGCAGAATCACAGTTGTTACACTTAAGAGTGTTTATCTGTTTCTATGGCAACTGTTCTTGTCAGGTTTAGCAGAAAATGTAATTTTCCGTATAGCGGACAACTTATTTTTTATTTTTAACCTTCACGTTGTGGAACTGTTCATCTGCGATGATTCATTCTTTGTTATTGTTCGGGCAGTGCTGTTAAGTGCCGTGCGCGATCCACCCGGGACGCCGCTGTCAGTCTGCAGCCCCTCAAGCCCCCCGCTGGTCTGCGGGTTTGCAAAGTCATTTCCTAGCAACAGTACCCCCGCTACACAGAAGAACCGCCCGACTTTCTGAAGGTCTTTCTTTGAGTCTGAGAAAAAGGAATTAAATCTCGTGTTCCGGGGCCCTTGAACGGTTCCGCTTTGGCCGTTTCTCCCGCAAATGAATGACTTTATCAAGAGCCCTGAACTGCATATAAAAGGTCTATTTAGTCTCTAGGCTGTATTGCCTTTCATGGTCCTGTCCTCACACGCACGCTTTTTTTAACACGCTGGTTCGGAAGCGTAGTGGCAGGAACTCAGGCCGACCAGAGCTTTTGTCCTCTCGGTTTAGCTGAAGGCGGCAGTTGTGCAACAGCCACACTGTGAACGTCTGGGTTATCAGTTTATTCACTGGGACTGAACAACAGGGCGTGTTTGGACCTCGGAGGTTGCAGTTCATTTTTCTTGCTTATCTCAGACATGCCTTGCTGTCTTGGAGTGCTGTATATGGGGGGGGGGGGGGGGGNGGAAATGAGTCTTCGGCACAAATTAGCAATAAACACAAAAAAAAAAAAAAATCAGGGGGGGGGGGGGGGGGGGGGGGGGGGGGGGTTCCCAGGGAAACTCATGCTCTGACACACTGGCATTCCTGGCATTGCCGATTAACGCGGATCCCTTCAACCTCGCCTTATTTAGACAGCAGCTGAGCGCTAAGGTGTGATCTTACCTGGAGCTCAGACACCAGGTGTCTCACTGAACCGCGACTCATCTGCTGTACTCGGACACGATGAAACCGACTGGCTCATTCTGATTCCCGGGGTTTGTTTATTACGAGCACGGTGGTTGCCTGCAGAAACACCTGCTGTAAGATCTCCTTCACACCTCCCATTGCTCGCACCAAGAGCTTGAATTGCCTTTTTAGGTCAAGACAGCCACAAATGCGCGGGTTCCTTTCTCGTAGATCGAGGTGGATCTGCTGTAAACGGGGCCTTTTCGCTGTCTTCACCTGCCACCTGTCTTATCCACTTTTCTCCAGCATTTGAGGCACGAGGATTTTTTCTGGTGTGCCGACTCTTCTCGCAAGGTCCCGGCCGACCGCGTTCTTCGTCTGAGCCGCTCCCCACCACCGCGACTGCCGTGGTATATGACCGTTATTCGTAATAGTCTTCATAGCTACCTTTCATTACCCATAGTGCGCTACACGTCAGCCCCTGAGCTGCTTTCCACTGAACCGAATTAGTATCTTTAATGCCCTGGAAGAAGTTCAAAGTGTCATGTTTAATAGTCTGCTCATACAAAACAACATGCAGGCCAACATGCCAATAAGGGGAAATCCAGCGCTTATTTCCCCCCCACTTTACCAAGTAAAAAGCAGAGTCGAACGTTGAGTTTAACTGCAGAAGAATCTGTGATTTTGCAGTATGAGCTGTTCCTCAGCGCTGTGCTATGTTGCCTGACTTCTTGGATCCCACCGCAGGGCAGGGAAAAGGCAGATAGAGCGGCTCCAGTGCTTAAGGAGGCTGTGTCTAGTTTCTTGAGTCCAATTTCCGTTTTAAAATCGATGGCTGAGACGACGAGGGTGGAGTAGAATACGGGAAAGCAGGGTGCTGTGTGAATATCACAGCTGGACATGTTTACCTCCATGTGCTGCTGGTCCAGGAAAGATGATGCTGCATCCTCCGTAAGTGCTGCCAATTCATTCCAGAGAAGATTCAAAGCACCGCCACCATCCGCCACAGAGAGCGTCCTGAACTCCTGCATCGTGGTCTGGTGTGGGATCCGCACTGCATCTGATCGGGGAGCTCTGTAGAAGGTAGTGAAGACTGTCCAGTCCATCACCAAGATCTCACTGCCCACCATCCAGACCACCTACAATAAGCAGAGTGTCAGGAGAGCTTGAAGTATTGCCGAGGACCCTTCTCACCATCCCCACTGTCTGCTCTTGCTGCGGCCCACACCACCCCACTCAGTAACAGCTCTTTCCCACAGGCTGTCGGACCGCTGCATCCTAGACAGGGTAGGGTCTGATCACCACCACCACCACTGATCACTTCCCACTGTACCATCTCCACTATCCCCACTGACTGACTGACTGTTACGTACTATTTATCTCTTTCTCATCTTCTTGTCTTATTGTTATCCATTTACTTTCTGCAGGTGTCTCTCAATTTATGTCTGTCTCTGTGGTGTTTCACCTACCCTTGGAGTAGGAGAAACAGCATTTCGTTCTGTTTCGTACATTTCTGCAAAAGCAGGATGACAGTCCTGAACGTGAACCTTGAACCTGCAGTGCCGTGGTGTAACATCCAGGCTCCGCTTTCTCCATCGGTGTGTTGGTGTGAGAAAATAATTAACCAGCATGAAATGGTGCGGGGAGTCGAGTGAGTAAACAACAGGAGGACAGTGGGTCCAGACAGGGGGGCGATGGGTCAAACCCCGGCAGCTGTATTTCACACCGTTCACAGAAGCTCCAGCCAGGCCACCGCGGGGACAACCGGGAAGGTTATTACTGTGCCGGGAAGTGAGATCCAGCGCTGGACTGTTACTGATGTCCCTGGAAGTGATGCAACATGGGGCAGGGCTCATGAGTAAGAAAGCAGGGTGAGAAAACGGAGGCTGTTGCTGTGTAGTGAAATTCAGGGTGTTAACGCCGAAAAGCTGGAGCCAGTAAAGAGAGTTAGACCCGGGGACCCAGGCAGGACGTTTCGATTGTGCAAAAATATAATTCTTGACAAGCCCTCAAAAAAGAGGAAGTGTCACGAAGCGGAACTGAGCGCCACGACGCTTTAAAGGAACAGTCTGCTTTCTGTTTGTTTTTTTTTTTTTTTACACTGAACTGAGTAATACCAATACAAGCGGAACCATCTCGTCGCTTCTGATTTACCGAAGGCAAATGTTTTTTAAACCCCTCCCATTCGTTTTCTTTTCCCACTTTCAGAAACTGCTGCTCTTGGCCTTGAGAGCAATAAATATACAGCTTATGTAACTTGCATGCTAATTAATATGGCCGATTTAAACTTGTATTTATTTATTCTGCGTTAGGCTTATTTAAAAAAAAAAAACAAAAAAAAAAACAACTATAGTTTGGTCCTTTGGCAACGAGCAACACTAGTCTGACAGTAGCAGCCCCTACAGAAAAGAGGAAAATATGTCGAGTCCAGTGTGTGTGTGTGTGTGTGTGTGTGTGTGTGTGTGTGTGTGTGTGTGTGCCGTGCGCCAATGAAACAAGTCAATTAGCATTCCTTAGCAAATCCAACAAGCACAGACAAGTGCCTCATCCCTCCCTGCCCTCGCAGGACAGACATCCCACAGTCCACAGCTGTGTTCCCAAAGCTGGGAACCGACTTCCTCGAGACGCGCGCAGACCCGGGGCGGCGCGGCCCCCGAGCGGGACGCTATTTAAACAGCTCCCTTCCGAGGGTGTTTGGTGTCACGCCTGGAGAAGAAATACATCTGGGAAATAGCTTATCGGGCACGGAACGGATGGCCGGCTGAAGTGCGAACAAGAGGATGTAAAAGGTTAACAGTCGGCGAAGGCTGTGGCAGCGCAGAGGGCGAAAAGGAGATAGAAACACTCCCCTAAAGTGAAAGGAAATCAGATGCTGACTGAGCAGCCAGTGAACTGCAGCCTTTGATGACTAAGTTTGGCAGTCGCTACCTGCTGGCTTTTCCCATATATGGAGACAGCGAGAGACGTGAAGCAGAGCTCCACCCTGTACATCTGCTTGCGAGGCCCTCCGAACCGTGCGTGGAAGTCATAGGGAGCGACTGTGTGTGTGTGTGTGTGTCTGTGTGTGTGTGTGTGGGAAAGGACACCTCTGTCAAACATTTGAGCAATCCCAGTGATGTGTGTGTCTGTGCTTTTTTTGCGCGCAGACGTTTCGGCCGGCGTGCGTGTTTGCGAGACTCGGACCGAGACAGCCGCCGCGACAGGACACTCAAAACAAATAAAGGCCGAACGGCGCCTGTTAGCACTTTTACGTTCAACCTCGCATCTCGCAGTTTTTTTTTTTTAGCTGAACTATACAGGATTAACACTCCATTCATTCTAGTGTGAAACTGGCAATATAGTTTATCCACTTGGTGGTTCTGCTACAGTTAAAACGTAAAGAACGGCGACAACCTTCATTCATTGCTACAGCCTGTATATCAGAATTTATTTGAAATAAAAGACAAATATATAAAATAACCACATGGTTGCCATGAAGTATTTAGCATCGAGAAGCTTACAAACCACAGGCGTAGAAGCGCTGAAGTCCTCTGGTGGCTCCTCCCCCATATTTGGTGCATAAAGGGAAAAGGAAAAAAACAAGTGAGAGAAAAGGCTGTGGGAGGAGGAGGAGGAGGAGGCCTGCAGAGGCTGCCTACATCCCTCGCCGTGAGCCAGAAGCGAACGTGTTCTTTGCCGTACTTTTCGTTTCATTTATCTGTCCCGACACTTTCGATCTGATTTCCTCGAGAAGGTCCCATGTGACACCGGGCCCTTACATTCTTCACATTGTTAGCAAGTGACAGTCTGATAGATTTCCATTTATGGTGGGGGCCGCCGAGCTCGTGGGCGAGGCAACCGCAGCAAAGACTACAGGAAAGCTACGAACCTACAGCCATTAAGGGAGCAGAGACTGCGAGCGAGCTTGTGGATATGAATATAAAGCAGATCCAAACATCTATTATTCAAGTTGTCTGGAAGTTCCGCCTCACAATACGAGGAGCCGCTGAGCGCTGAGAGGAAGCCCCCCGTGTGAGATCCGATTTCTCCATCGAAACCCTTTTGCTGTCATCTGGGACACAAAAGCAGAGCTCTGCGCCGGACGTGACGCTTCAGCCCCTCTGGAGATTCTTTACCCTCTCCAGTTCCAAACGATAAAGAAAGTCAACCTGAAGGGTCATACGGCGATCATAAGCGACGCGCCCGTTGGACACGTCTGCACGCTGTATGTCAGTTTGGAGAAACGCCTCAGTCATTAAATAAACGTAAGAGAAGCACAAATGATGCTTTGTGCAGTGCGAGCCCCAGGCAGGGTGTGTGTGTGCGTTTGGGTCACCGCCGGGCCCAAAGCGCACCCGGCGCCCATCCGAAAGGCGTCCGGTGGCATCGTTTCTCCGCCTCCCTCCCTACCCAGACAGGCGTTGCGTGGGTTTGGGTTTTAATCCCAAACTGCGATGCCTGCAAAATGAGATTTTGTCCCAGATCGGGACCCCTGGCGTAACCGGACGGAAACCCTTCACGCCCCCTCACGCTCTCACTTCTACAAACGTGGATGAACCTCACGCACGACATTGCCTTCGAACGCAGATAGCGGAGCGCGACCGAGAAGCTCTCCTAAACACTTTGTATAGACCGAGGATGCTGTCGATCACCAGGTCGCCAACCCGACCGTGTTGCGGACACCAACGGATAGACGCTGCAAACACGTATAGCCTGTGCATACCTATTTCGGCTTCATGTTTCCCCTAGGGCTAAAATATCTGTGCACAACTTCCTATGTCAGCCCTAAGAAATGCAGTTCCTGTTTGAAAGCCTGGGTCTCACTGAAAATGCCCTTATTTGGCCACTAGGAAAATACATTTGTTTGTGGTAAGCTGTCACTGCAGTCTTCATTATGAGTTCAACTGGTGAAAAGGAAGTCGGAGGGGATCATCCGGGAGCCTGAGAAGACCCCCGCGCTCGTCCGCCGTTTCCTGGTCTTGCGACGCGCTTTACGACGTTATAAATGTTACCGGGATATGAAAAGTGGAGGCGTGACGTCACGGTCCCGTTTCACGTCAAGAATAAAAGTTTTATTTGTTTATTTACTTTTTTTGAATTCCAGTGCTATGTGCAGAACAAAAACCGCGCCTCAGGTGGACTGGTGACTATGAGTTGCCTGTGTCGTGTGTGAACGTGTCACACGCTGCCCCTGTAGGATATCGACTGTGATCTAGCGCTCTCGAGTAAAGGTGTCTGCTAAATATTGGTTAATAATCATTGTAAGAAAAAAAACCGCCCGCTAAATGAAACGTATATTAAATCCTGCGTTCAAGTTAAAGCCCTGTGAAAAGCTCCGACTGTTTTTCAAAGTCTACTTCCATAGTTATGTGTTGTTATCTCCTCCGCTTCCCACAACACTCCCACAGCACCGCCACCGCTGTGGTCCTGCTGCTTCTGAGACGACTGCGGTCCGTGGCTGTGCTTCCCTGACTCAGACCAAAACCGAGACGCTTCGCCCAACGTCTTAAGCAACAACCGCCCCCCTGAGCGGACCGGCGGGTTTTTTTATTCCTCCTTCACGCTGCTGAGACCCGTCCACTTTTACCTACCGTCTGCAGCGCGGCTTTGTTTTCTGCAGCACGAACAAAACGATGCATTTGATAGGACAATAAAAGCAACAAAGAACAAGAACGTGTGGCCGCCACACAAAGGTGACAAGGAGTGTGAAACATGCAAATGGGCCCCGTCACTCTCTCGCTGCGATCATCTGAGGAGCCTCCGCTTTCGTTTCTGCGTTACGATCCGGTGCGGCTACCTGGAGACACCCGTCATCGTCGGACTTCAATCCGGCAGCCGGCTCAAAGGCTAGAGAAAACGCTTCTTTCAGAAGGCAATGGGGAGGGAGGCAGGAAGTAAGAAAGAAACAGAAACCAGGCCCTTGAAGAAACAATTCCAGTAGAAAACAAAGATGGACGGTACTGATGCTGCAAACTTTTTAGCGGAAGCATCTTGTATCGGGATCAAATATCCAGAAGGGAAATTCGGAGGGCTGGTTGTCATAGGGTTTCAGTCCTTCTGTGCAACAGATGAGTGTGAAATAGCTGCCCATGTGCTCAGCACTATGTTCTGGACCTGCTGGGTATAGTGATGACAGCTGAGGAATTCTGCCCACTTCCCTGCAGCGAAAAGGCTCTGGTGGCGTCGCGATGGTGTCGCTTTCCTGGCGTGGCCTAAAATCCGCTCGGCTCGTCCGAGGGCAGACTGAACGCGCAAAGTGACCTTTTACTAAGTCGCTTTTTATCGGTCGTGTAGCATTTCTTCTCCGCCTGGCTGAAGTCCGGTCTTTACGGATCATGTTGTAAAAGGACAAGTCACCACACTTCAGTGGCATCTGTCAAACGGGAAATATTTCCGTCCTCCATTTTTACCACAGTGTTTCAGCCCAGTTTTAACGGAAGTTTCAGCAACATATTCACATGCTTTAAACAAAAAATTCAAATGGAAATCGAGACCTTTTGCATGGGAGACTAATATCTGCTTTGCGGTCACGGTGTATTAAAAATAATGTATATAATATACGTAATCTCACACTATCGAGTCCGGAGCCGATCCTGGAAGCATAGGGTGTTAGACTTGGCAGAGTACAAATGTAGCAAATATAAAATGTCCCTAAAGATAATAAAATAATAAAAAATAAGACATATAGTCAGTGTTTTTACAGTATATTATGATTACCCTGCTTATTACGCTCGCCGGAATAAGTACACATTCCTACCGTTCTGCCCTGTCTGAGGGACATTAAGAATCCCCAGGTCTGTGCAGACCCCACAGCAATAAACGGAACAACAGCCAAACACCACCCCGCCCCCTGCATCTGTTGACAAGTTTAAATGAACTAAGAGCTCTGGTGTTGACAGCCACACGAATCACAAGGCAGCAGTGACAGCTCCAAACCCCAAATACTGTGTCTGACATGGTACAAGAGGTGTGAAAGCCATGGGAGTCAAGAGGTGTGTGTGTGAGTGTGTCAACAGCGGCCCTTCGACACGCTATAAATCCCAGAGGCCCATATATGGCAGAGGTCCTTCAGTGCGCCAGTGGATGTGGCTCTAAAGAGGAAGTAGTGTTTCCTATCAGACTGCAGCGCTGTTGCCGTGATAAACGGCTGCTCAGGAAAGACTTCACGTTCAGGCTCTTAGAAAACCAGTTAAGGTACAACTGATTTTCTTTGCCGATTTTCTTCCGCAGTTCTGTTTATAGGCCTTACAACGGACGGAAAAGTCTGGGCAAAATGTCTGCATGCACCAGTACACAATAAGGTGCCCCACGGCCCACCCGTGGACAACGTATAAAACGACACTTCCCTGAAAGTGTCTCGTGTGGTTTTTAATATTTTAGATAAAAGATGCACTGCTTTTGACCAGCTAGGAAAGAGGCACCAAGTGAATGACATCAGTTGAGGGCATCATGAAATCGATCATTTATGAAGGAAGGGTGCGACTCAACAACCACTTGTACTGCTGACTTGGGCGTTTTGGAAGATGGTCGCACTGGCCAAAGTGCACTTATGGGCGGAAGCAGAAATGCCCTTTTCTTTACTCAAACCCCTGCCCTCTGACCTGCTCGTGCGGGCCAGAGCTGCGCAGTGTTATTTTAAAGTTCGCTTCCTCACGCCGTCATTCCACATTCGGCGCTGATCCCAGCACCGACTGGCAACGCGAATTTGCCTCATGCTTTCTTTGCCAGTTCCCCTTTTCTGCCATGTACAACTACGCTCTGAAAAACACGAGCAGAAAGTACCAATATATACCCTTATGTAGTGGAAATTTTGCAGGAAATTCCTATTTTATAGCCCAACATAATGTATCTATTGTTAAATGATACTGTGGCACGAATAAGGAAGTTATAAAATTCTCCCGAAACATGAAATACTAGAACTGGACTGGACGGTTGCTGCAAATTGTCTTTTTTTTTTAACAGGATGCTGCGTGTAGCTCTGGGGGTGAGGATGCGGATCAGACTCGGGCGCCTGGATAAATCTGTGCGAGCTTAAGGGCTGTTGCCGGAGAGGCTTAATGTGACTCGCTTGTTTTGTTTTTCTGGCCCAACTGTGTGGCTCCTTCCTGCAGAATGCCGCACGAGCTCTCCCAGCACACACGAAGGTGTGTGTTATTGTCCGATCCGTCTTTCGCTACAGTCGTCTCATCATCAACGCGCCAGTCAGAGAAAAGCTCACAGCCGTGGTGGCAGATTGGTTATCGACTCCATTTCACGATACGTTCAATAATAAGCACGTGTTCTCATTTCAACGCCCAGATGACCGGGTAAGAAAATGAATTAGATCCAACGTGTCAGCCCTGGTAATGGGTGACACGACAAATTCAGAACTGACCTGATCAGTGTCGTTCGGCAAGAAGAGTCTCAAAAATGTGACAAATCCTGTTTTTGTTATCGATCAGTTTCCCGCACGAAACCGAAACGGGCATTTTTAGCGTCTGCGCCTGCTCATCACTCATCTTTTGCTAATGTGTTTTTGTCCCAAAAGTAACGTGCAAACTTGTGTCAGTGCTTTTTACTGCGCGAATATCCACCGGCTGGCTGATGATGCGGAAAGAATAAAAATGGACTGATGGTTTCCATCAGTAAGAACAGACCACTTACTGGGACACCTGCAGTACGGTGCAAAGCTATTAGGATAACTTGGGATCTTCCTTAACTTTACATTAATATCGATGCATTAAAATGGATACAAACCACAGCATCCCACTTTGTGAGAGTGCCATGATGTTTGCTCTTTTCCCTTTAGCATGTAGGGTCAAAGTCAATTGCTGGGCGTGAGGTTTTGTACGTAAGAATGCCCTAAATGCCCCTTAAATGAACACTTAGCTGGTGATGAGTAATGAGTGTTTAAAAACTCTCTTCCTGAGGTCACCCAAGGTCTCTTTAGATGATGTGTTACACTAACCTATATACAAACGAAAGCAGGCCCCACAGCAGCTAAAGGACATGGAACTGTAGCTTAAAGGCTGTCGGGTGAATCCAGAATATCTCTTGGTGTAAAAAAAAGGCCTAGAACAACTCATCCATCCATCCATCCATCCATCCATCCATCCATCCATCCATCCATCCATCCATCCATCCATCCATCACTAACTGCTGTAACCTGGTATGGGTGGTAGTGGTTCAGAGCCCATCCTGGAATCACAGGGCTATGAAACCACACCCTGGGTGGGACACCAGTCCATTGCAGATACATAATCAACAAATTAATAACAATTGTTATGGATACAATTACATTTGTTCTTATGCACCTTTCGTTGTTCTGCTATACAAACAAACGCTGCACATTTTAGGGTTACAAATCATTCATTTTAGATGGGGGGAAGTTTTAGATCACAGACTTCAGTACAAATGTGACATTTACAGAAAGATTTGGGGTTCGTATACTTTTAGGCAGTACTGTGTATAATTAGACGTTTATACACAATACATTTCTCATTGGCGGCAGCAGATGACACCCGAGTAAAACTTGTGATGGAAGGAGATAATTATAATCAAACACAGGAACCTGATGGCAACCATCTCTATTTTTACTTCCAGTGCAGCCCAGCAGATTTAGGTCAGCTGCAGCTGGACTGTTGCTGAAAGAAACTGTGGCAATTATTTAGTCACCTGTGACAAATACTATTACCCCAGCAATCCATACAGTAAAAACTTGGGGTCATCCTACTGATCCAAACTTCAAACAATTCGTAAAGAGCGAATAACGTTTTAACTCAAAATTTTATTACACAGACACTGGTTTAAACCGCAATGGAACTCCATCTGGCTGTTGAGCGTATGAAATCGAAACACGGCAACTTAACACGCAAAAGCGAAGACTTGCCAGAGAAAAAAAAAAAGATTTATCTTTACTTCAGAATGGATTTACACACATTGATTTTGGTTCCTTCAGATGTTTGAGGTGGGCCAGTGACACAGCAGACAGCGTCGATATCTCGTATCCCTTGGGTTTGGTACCACCTTGGCCTGTGTGGAGTTTGCATGTTCTCCTTGTGTTTGTGGGAGTTTCTTACAGGTGCTCTGGTTTCCTCCCACAGTCTAAAGACATGTTTTTCAGCTAAACTAGTGACTCTAAACCACTCATTGTGTGTATATAGGTGAGTTTCATTGCCCTGCAAATCTCTGGGATCCCATCCAGGGTGTAGCCTCACAGTTGTGCTTCTAGGTAGGTCCTGGACCGCCGTGACCCTGCATTAAATAAGTGGCGGACGGGAGTGTGTATTTAATTCAATGTCCCACTTCCACACTGTCAGCATTTATACTCACACTCATACTCATAGGCTGCTCTGGCAACAAAATAGTTAAGGCTGAGAGGAGTATACAGTTGTCTTGTAGGCCTGCAGCTGAGGGATCAGTTGGCACCAAGTGACAGACACATGTACGACCCATCGTAAATGTAATATATTCAGTGTTTACAAAGAAGAAAGATGCCTATTGGTGACCGTACCTTCAACTACAACTCAGACTGTTGCAGTAAAAGTGTTGCACAATCTCAGATGCCACGCCTTCCTATTCAAAAGTTACCATATCAACTGTTGCTAACATGTAAAAAAAAAAAAACATGTATCATTCCTATGAATATTAAAATGATGTGCAAGGACATGTCCCAAGAGGCCAAAAAGACACTGCAATATATCGTGGGATGAAACTATCAAAATAAACATATGGCACGCCAACGGACACTGTAAATAATATAAATGTACATTACCATCGTGTGGCAGCATCCCTGAGCCAAAGACTTACAAATAGAGGGAGGGAGGGAGATGGATGGCCTGTATGGTAAAAGCAGTGTTAAAAGTGGGGGAGTTATTTCAAAATGCCTTCTATGAGCAACTGGGCGAGCGGCTGTTGGGGGTCGTTGCTTGGCAGTGCACTCTTTCCTGGGTTTGTTCGCTGGGGGTGAACAGGGTGTGTGTGAGAGAGCAGTGGTGCCACACCTGCAGAAATTCCCCGTTACCATGGAGATTAAATGCGAACTTGTTTGCATTCTGACACGAACAGTAGCTCACACACTCCTGGGCTGCACTGAAAGGCACCACAGGCGGCACACAGAGCAGGTTTGCTCGAAGTGTTAATGAAAACGGTGTGTGTTGTAACACTCGTCAGGTCCCACACGTGGTGCAGGCGACACAGCAAGGGCACCACAAATGGCTGTGGGCCTGGCTAGCCACACAGCTAACGACCGGCAGCCACTGTGGCCTCATTAAAACTACATTTTAACATACAAGAGTGATACGCAGGCCATGTTTGGCACTATACTCGGTCACTGTAACATGCGCGTATATGTATTCCGGCGCTATTTCATTCTGCTGCTTTATTTCCCCCTTTTCTCGCGTCTTCGGGCTGCGTCGTGCGGCACCGCGGTCGCGCGCGCGCACACACACACGGCGCGAGTGACCGCCAGAGCCAATCAGAGCGCTGCGTGCAGAAAGTTTGCCTTATATGGCTCGAGCCGGGCAGGGGCGCGGGTATAAAAGAACGGGCGGGTAACCCACCGGCTCCACTGTGAGCTTCTCCTTCCTCAGCCGGTGCGGAAGAAACGGTCCTCTAGTTCTTCTCTTTACCGCCTAAACACCAAAACCGGTGAGTTTTTCCTCATGACGGAAATTAATGTTTAATTGCACACATTTTAGCCATTCGATCGTGTAGCTTTTTTTTTTTGTTAAAGAAAAACTATTTTTAAAGTCTGACAGAGAAATGAAGCAAAAAGATTCTCCGCCCGGTTCTGCAATCCTTATAACTTTGCTGTCGTGACGTGAACGTTAAACTGCAAATTTACAGTGACGCAAGTGGTACTTGTCACTGTTTCTGAGTTTAAAGCGGATATCTGCTATTGTATGAAGGGCTTTATTAAATGGTGCCGTTGTAAAACGCGTGTGGCTGTAGGATAAATTCATTGAAACGTAGTGAAAAGAAATGGCTAGTTTTATATAACGTGTGTGTAATGGCGGTGTTCCTGAAGGGTGTGACCGTCCCTCGGCCGCCCGGCTGACAGCCCCTCCTTTGTTACAGCCATGAACTTGAACGCCGTCCTTTAACCCGTTTGTTAACAAAAACGACTGGCTGACGAGACGAAGCGCTACTTTAGTGAAGTACCGAGCTGGATGTGACGCTCTTTCTTCACCGACTGACTTCGAAGGCTGTTTTACTGTGTGCTGAGGCGGTGGCCGCTTCCCATCGAGCCGCGCACCACCACAGCGATGGGCTCCTCACAGCTGTGCTGCAGCTTCCGTTTCGGTGACTAATGTTGCTCTAACATCGCTTGGCCACAGAAGCGGTGCCGCTTAGAAGATGGCTAACGACCGGGTGCGCGGCGTCTTCTGCGGGCTGAATGAGCGGGTTTAGGGAGTGGCCGCGCCTGCAGTCGGCGTCCGTTGGCGACGCGTCCTCTGTCTGGCTGAGGGCCACGACGCCGTCGAGCGGCTCAAACTATTGCCTTATATGGTCATGCCGAGAACGTGCGCGGACTTCCTTTGTCTGCGGCTCGACGCGCGCGCCACCTAGCGGCCGTTTTGTGGAACGGCAGCGTTGCGGAAGTGACTCCCTCACATGGTGGCATTGGAAGGGGTATCGTCAGCTTACCGCAGACACGGCCGGATTCAATTTCTCTTCTCCCCCCCCGTTTTAAACAGTTCAACCATGGAAGACGAAATCGCTGCGCTGGTTGTTGACAACGGATCCGGCATGTGCAAGGCTGGATTTGCTGGGGATGATGCTCCACGTGCTGTCTTCCCATCAATTGTTGGCCGCCCAAGGCATCAGGTATTGAAGTAGCCTTTGGCTTAAGGAATTGCTGTATCTTAAAAAAAAAAAAAAAAAAGTGTTTAATAATGCATGGCTTTTCCCTCAGGGTGTCATGGTTGGCATGGGACAAAAGGACAGCTACGTTGGTGATGAAGCTCAGAGCAAGAGGGGTATTCTGACCCTGAAGTACCCCATTGAGCACGGTATTGTCACCAACTGGGACGACATGGAGAAGATCTGGCATCACACCTTCTACAATGAGCTGCGTGTTGCCCCTGAGGAGCACCCTGTCCTCCTTACTGAGGCCCCCCTGAACCCCAAAGCCAACAGAGAGAAAATGACACAGGTTGGTATTGTGATGCAACAACTGAAACTTGGCCCTTTTCTTGCATCTTCTAGACTTTCACTTTTCTTTTCCAAAACTCTTTCAGGAATATATTCTTCAGACCTGATCTTTCCTCTTTCTCTGGAAGCTGCAGGTTTTCTTCCCTTTGTTTTGCCACTTGTTTCTGAATGGTTTGCGGAATGTTGACGCTCCTCTGCACTGAATAACGGCGTGCGCATGCACTAACTAATGGTGCACACAATTTGCATTCTAATGAAGGGCCCCTCTCCCCATGCAGATCATGTTTGAGACCTTCAACACCCCAGCCATGTACGTCGCCATCCAGGCTGTGCTGTCCCTGTACGCCTCTGGTCGCACCACTGGTATTGTGATGGACTCTGGTGATGGTGTGACCCACACTGTGCCCATCTATGAAGGCTACGCCCTGCCCCACGCCATCCTCCGTCTGGACTTGGCTGGCCGTGACCTTACCGACTACCTCATGAAGATCCTCACCGAGAGAGGCTACAGCTTCACCACCACAGCCGAGAGGGAGATTGTCCGTGACATCAAGGAGAAGCTGTGCTACGTTGCTCTTGACTTTGAGCAGGAGATGAGCACTGCTGCTTCTTCCTCTTCTCTGGAGAAGAGCTACGAGCTGCCTGACGGGCAGGTCATCACCATTGGCAATGAGAGGTTCAGGTGCCCAGAGGCCCTGTTCCAGCCCTCATTCCTGGGTAACTACAGGCATCCGTCCCTGTGTGAAGGAGTTGTCAATTGCCTCTTGCTGGCAGAGGTCAGGGTTAAAATGCATCTTGTTCCACAGGTATGGAATCTTGCGGCATCCACGAGACAACCTTCAACTCCATCATGAAGTGCGACGTGGACATCCGTAAAGACCTGTACGCCAACACTGTGCTCTCTGGCGGTACGACCATGTACCCTGGCATTGCAGACAGGATGCAGAAGGAGATCACAGCCCTGGCTCCCAGCACAATGAAGATCAAGGTTGGTAGTCTGTCTCTTGTCTGACTGAAATAATCCTTGAAAAGTGCTGTATTGAAACTGCTGGCATCTCTCTATATAGATCATCGCCCCACCTGAGCGCAAGTACTCCGTCTGGATCGGAGGCTCCATCCTGGCCTCCCTGTCCACCTTCCAGCAGATGTGGATCAGCAAGCAGGAGTACGACGAGTCCGGACCCTCCATTGTTCACCGCAAGTGTTTCTAAACGAACTGTTACCACTCCACATCGACTGCAGAGAAAATCAGAAACGACAAATTGGCATGGCTTTTGTTATTTTTGGCGCTTGACTCAGGATTTAAAAACTGGAACAGTGAAGGTGATGGCAACATTTTGGCAAATAAGCATCCAGAGAGGTTGACAATGCATCTGAGGACTTAATGTACATTTCTTTTAGTCATTCCAAATGTTTAATGTTAAATGCATTGTTCAGAACTTATTTGCCTCTATGAAGGCTGCCCTGTAAAGTGGGAGCACATACTTTGTATTGCTTATGTAAATTATGTAACTGAATGTCTGGTTTTGTACTTTCAGCCTTAAATTCTTGGTCTGGTTTGTTTTGTTATGCAAAAAGCTTTACCTTTTCAAAGGTCTACATCCCCCAGGGCATATGTTTGAAGCCGTTCTGTGGAAAGTGGCAGTGCCAGACTTCATGGTGGGGCCTACTTGTACACTGACTAGTACAAATTCAATAAAGTGCACATGTTTAAAAAAAGCAAGCGTTTGTTTGTCTGGTTTAAACAAAAGATGTTGGTGTTCCCTATACTCCTCGGGCATTGCCCACAGCACTCAAATACATCAGTAAAACAAAAACAACCTTCAGCTGCAAATACCCACTGTGAGAAGCTGGTCAAATCTGCGTTTATTACAGAAATTCAGTAACTACTGAAGATGCTACTTAACCTAAAATGGCACAACCAGTAGGAGTGTGGCTACATGGTAGCTGGACCTTCTGGGCGGGGGGTCAAGTGCATCTGTGGCAGAACATCAGTGTCAAACACATTTGGCTGTTGGAGCCAGGATACTACAGCAGGAGGTGGGGTTGGAACTTTTAACCAGTCTAAAATGCACTCAGGGCCCATGTAACACATCTTAATCTGCTAAGATGTCTTGAAGTTGAGCCTTGTCTCTCCTCCCCCAATAAAGTTGACAATCCCAGGCTAAACTTTTTTTGGTGACCCCCTTTTTCATGAGTCACCATAATTGTACACGTAGAGAATCGGTCAACTTTGTCACTGACTTTAAGTATTTTGCTTGCATCTAACGTTTACAACCATCCCCGCACGGGCTCAAAACCACATCATCGTTCATTTTGACGACACTTGGACTGTNAGTATTTTGCTTGCATCTAACGTTTACAACCATCCCCGCACGGGCTCAAAACCACATCATCGTTCATTTTGACGACCATTGGACACTTCGACGTTCGGCAACAACCAACCAATCAAAGCAAAGAGATGTGAACACGTGAGTTTTAGTTAAACCGGAAGTATTTGGAGACTTCCGGAGGTACGTTTGCAATCATGTTCCGATGTACTACAACGAGTTCTACAACTAGAGGCAGAAGAAATAATGTTTAACTCAGGTTAAAACAGTTAATAATAAGACAGACACATGTTGTAGTCCTACAGACATGTATCCTTGCCGAAAAAGGACCTCGGATGTTAACATGGATAATCAAAATGTACAGGTACGTCAAACACAGGCAGCTCGGCGGTGCTTCTGGTCCTGAATGCGTTATTGTAACTACACTTTAGTTTCCCTCGTTCGTCACCCAAGTAGAAATGAAAATACTTATAATAATAGTAACAATGACAATAAATGCATAAATGAACAGCAAGCCTGAACTGCGCGCACACGTTCATAAAACAATACCCGCATGTTGTCGCTCATCTCACAAGCTGGACTGAGCGCACACTCGTGTGGCAAACCCCGAAGCGCCACACTTTCCAGGACGTGTGCGAATAATTTACAGATGAATGTGTGTCATTATCCAGACTGTTTTGTTTTGGCTTCATATCTTCGGAACTGTTGACCTGTAGCTGACCTTCTAACGTGATCCTTCACAGTACGTGTACATTCCTACGTACAGCCGTGCAGTGATAACGGACCCGTCGTTACACCACTTTCACCTTTTCGTTTACTGACCTGTAACAAAAAAGAAAAAAACTTACAATTAAACTGTAAACAAAAGTGTAGCATGAACTCGTTTAGTCAATTACAAGTGGTAGTAACGTGAAAATGACGTTTTTGTTACTTTATTGTTGAAATTACTGACGATTTTGTCCAGTGTGACTAACAAACGTATATAATGTTTACATTACTGGATCAGTTCAGGGTAAGTACCGCGATCAAAGGTACTGTGGAAGGAGTGGGACTCGAACCCACGGCCTCATTTTTATGTATTGGGACAAATTAAAAACACAAGCAAGACAAAATATGTGTATTGTTTCGCATAGTACTATTATCAAAATAAATTGTAATGTAGCAGAATAATTTTTTAAAAAGTTTAAAAGAGTCCAGAATTTTGCAATCTCAGATCGAGTTGAGTGCTAAATAGGGAATTTGTTGGACATGCAGCTTGTTCTGTGAAGCAGGAAACTGTTGGCCTTTGAGATGAAATGAGTGAAAGCATTTGTGTTTCCCCATTTAGGAAAGGTTTAGTTTGGACTGCGTGGAGCAGAGCTGCGTCGGCATTTCGGGGTTTTCAGACGAGATCTTGTTGAACATTTTGACACACGTACCCAGTCACGACCTGGTGCTCAGCGTGGGAAGAGTCTGTAAAAAGATGAAGACTTTGAGCTTGGACAAGAGTCTTACTAACCATGTTAGACTCTCCAAAGAGTATGTGGTAAGGTGGAGAATGTTTCAGGAAATGTTCGAGATGCTATTGCCGATACATTAACTGGGGGGGGGGAGGTGTTGTGTGTTTAATATGTTTATGTATGTTTCAGGCTAGTGACGATGCTGTTAAACAAGTGGTGAAAGAGCTGGCCAGTGAGATCCAGACCCTCAGCATGAGTGGGTGCTACTGGCTTTCAGGGGGTACCATTGACCAGCTGACCAGGTGCAAGGGCCTTGTCAAACTGGACCTCTCGGGGTGTCGTCTGACCTCGGTGCGACTCTCCAAGATCCTTTCCTCCCTGCGGGGTTTGCGGTCATTGGCGATTGACATCAGTGCTGGCTTTGACTCCAACCAGCTGAGCCGTGAGAGCAAAGCCACCCTGAGCAAGATCAGTGAGCTCAAGCAGACACTCTACACACCGTCCTACGGTGTGGTCCCCTGCTGTACCAACCTGGAGAGGCTGCTGTTGTATTTTGAAATCTACGACCTCACTAGAGAAGGGGCCACTATATGCTGCCAGTTGATGGTGGGCCAGAGCAGCATCCCTCATTATCAGAACCTGCAGGTGTTTTACGCCCGGCTGGCTCCCGGCGAGGTCAACCAAACACTTGTCAACCTCTACCTGGCTGTCTTTAGCGTCCACGTGCCAGAGCACTTGCGTGTTTTCATCATCTCTATCCCTGGGAATAATCCAGGTCACTGGCCTGCTGCTAAGAACCTCCTGGATGGAATTGCCCGCAATGGAGCCTTGGAGGCCTTGCAGTTGCCCAAGACCTGGCTAGAGCAGTGCTCCCTCCAGCGAATTCTAAAGCACAGCGTGCCCTCCCACCTGAACTTCAGCCGCTGCTCCGTCTTTGGCGGTCAGCTCGTTCACAGCGTCTTGAACGGCGTGACGGACCTCAGGCGGCTGGTTAGCCTCAATCTCAGCGGCTGCATTCAGGGGCTCTACTTGGACTGCACGTGGAAGGCCGACGAGCACATAGACAGCCACGTTATGGAGTCGCTGGTGAGCGCTTGCCCCAACATCAGGCATCTCAACTTGTCTGCAGCGCATTACCACAGCGCACCCGGCTCGGAGGAGCACCTCTGTGCCGTTCTGGCCAGGCTTAAGAGACTGCGTTCCCTGGCGCTCCCGGTGTGCGCTCTCTCAGACGGAGTGAAGAACCCCGAGTATGCTGCGAGGAGTAGCACGGTTCCCATTTCCAGCTCGCTCATGCTCGGGTTGAGAAAGGGCACCCGGGTGGGCCTGCAGACGTACAAAGTCAACTCGGAGCTGAGGGACGAGCAGACGAGCTCCAGTTTCCGTGCCCTCCTGGAGGGGAACCCCTTCCTGGAGGAGCTGGAACTTATAGGGTCAAACTTCTCGTCTGCCATGCCCCGCAACGAACCTGCCATCCGCAAGGAGCAGGCGGCTTGCAGCTGGGCAGGGCACATCGGGGACTCGGAGGTGGCGGCACTGGGGGCCTTGGGTTTCCTTCGCAGACTGACGTTAGCGCAGCTCCCTGGGATCGTGAAAGGCACCGGCCTCGTGGAGGTCGCCATGAAGTGTCGGGACTTGCAGGTGCTCTCGCTCGCCAACCTGGGAATGTTGAAGAATATCACCTTTATGCCGGCACTCATCGAGGCCTTGCCTTATTGCAGACAGCTTAAAGACTTCAGGTAAGGACAGAGGACTGTCCTGCCATGCTGTCCACTGCACTCCGGCAACACCCATACAGAATCGTCTCTAATTTTTTGTTGTATTCTCTGCTCAGACCTGGTTATACTAAAGAGTTTGTGCAGATTTCTATTGCCACCGTTAGCCCAAGCTTCCTGTTAAGTTTGTGAAGTGCTTAAAACAATATTTTAAGATCTGAACGAGGTCCCGTCGTTCCTCTTTATATGCATTCTGCCTCCTCAACTTATGAACACAAATGGACCCAGGAGTAGGTGTTTAACTTGTTTTTTTTGTAACCCCAAAGTCATTTTAACCCCAAGTCACAATGTGTAAGAGCTTAGTAATGTACATATTCCCTGATTTGTTTACTAACAGCAAAAAAGTTAATATAAAAAAACTTTTGAGTGTTTATTTAAATAATTTTATTAATTTGAGGTGCATAAAGATTAAAATTAAAGCACACTGTTTCTGCAAACTCCTGTTTGTTGCCAGTTGTTGATAAATTCTACACGTTTACGGGATGAATAAAATGAATTGGCCTAACTCTGCTCAGGAAGACGGAACTTGTCAAGACAGGCGTTCGTTGCCACTTGAGACACTTTGTAAAATGATTCCTCTGTGTGTTAGTGATATTAATATGCCCCCATTTTTATATGTAGCATGATGTTTTTATCGTAAATATAGTTATCCTGCTACTTACTAGCATAATGTTGTTCCTCGTAAATGCGCAAAAAGAGCCTTACAGTTGGTAACGGGTGTTAGATAATTTCACTCGTATACATAAAGACTCTTGTATCGTGAGCGATACCTGTACTTTGTTGAGAGGACAAAACAAGTGTGTTTGAGATCTGATCTTCTGCACTGGCTACAGCTGCCTGAACTACCTCGGTGCACCTCCTGCAGTGTATAGACTACAGAGCATCAGAAGAGCATTACTGATTCGTTTTTATGTGGGACAAACTGCAAGTTATCAACAGCAACACTGCGAACCCAATGGTAGATTCACTGAAAACTGCCTTTCAACAGGTGGATTATTTGGGCACCTGCACCGTGCCGACCGCAGGGAGCATTTGGTGTGTTTTGTGACCTTTTACAGCCTTGGACAAGCGTGGCCTCTTTACCGCTTTGGGCTTCACTTTATCCCAGCTCATTCCACTGATGTTCAGTTGAAAAAGCAGAGTATTTATCGCGGGGCATTGGTGAATGTTTGATCGGTCGGTGCGGTGGGAAAAACCCCTTTATCGCAATGTTTATGCTTATTTTTAATGACTTTCCTAAAACGTTTACCCCGACGCGAAATGAGCGAAAGCTTCTTTTGTTTGGTGCAGGTAGCTCCGATGCATTTTCCGAGGTTCGTGTTTAAAGTTAGTATCTTTCAAATGCTACGTTGGAAACGAGAATAGTATTCAACACTTAAACCGTAAACGTTATGGACAATTATAAAATGTAAATGAAGAAATCTTAAATTGTGTTTATTTTCCCACCGTGTTCTTTTTTGAGCACGTCGGGTTTTCCCTGGTTTTGACATTCCAGTGTAATATGCAGCCTTGTGTCCCTTTGCCCCCCCCCCCCCCCCCCCCCCCCCCCCCCCCCCCCCCCCCCCCCNCCCCCCCCCCCCCCCCCAGGCTAGAGCAGCCCTACATCAGTGCCAATGGACGCTTCTTCCAGGCCTTGAGCCAGTGCAGCTCCCTGCGTCGCCTCTGCCTCATATCCCGCAACGGAACCTTCCAGGCCGATGCCGTGACGACGTTCATGACCAGCTGCCGCGACGTCGTCATGTGCCACATGTTCATGGGCGGGAGCCTGGTATCCTGCCGGAATCTGCAGAAGACCCTCCAGGACAGGTGAGTCCTGCTGCAGCTGAGCGTTATTCCAGCCTTGCAAGCCCACTGAGATCAAATGGCCTGGTGCCCTGAGTAACACTTGGAGCCTTTAGGACCACGTCAGAGGTTAGAGTTGCTGCCTTCTACTCAAATACCCAGGTTTGAATCTTCTCGCTGCCGTAGGACCCTTGAGATTACTTATGCTAAATTCCCTGAGTAAAAATACCTTGCTGAATAAATGGATAAATCACTGTAAGTAGCTTAACATTGTAAATTGCTCTAGAGAAAAGCATCATCTAAATGAACAAACAAAAGAGGGGAATGAGATATAATTCAGTCAAGTTTAATTCAGGGTTCTTTCCAGTATGTTTCCTTTGAGCGCTTAGTAAAGAAATGTGAAAGGAATCCCAAGTAATAATCCCAGAGATAAGAGTTAAATACTGGAAAAAGGGGGCAGAACACATTGGCGGATATGAAATGTAACTCGTTTTTTCAAAATAGAAAAACAGAAAGCCACGTGAGTTCAAAGCTGGCCAGTTAACTGGCCGCCCACCCTGACTGGCTGTCGCACAAGAGCTGGCATTCATGAAATGCCACACATTTAGAAAACATTATTATTATTATTATTATTTTTATTTTTATTTTTATTTATTTATTTATTTATTTATTTATTTTTTGTAAACAGTTTCTGAATGCATCCAGACCCTTCTGTCTAGTCACTATAAACAGTGAAGTCCTGCACGTTTTCAGCCCTGCAAAATGCGCCCCAGATGTGCAGCCTGGGCAAGTTTGCGGGAAAAAAGATGGTTACCGCGTATCGTTTCAGTTACCAGACAGACGGGCTGCAGCATGGACAGTGTCACCGACACCTTTTCCCGGAACGTAATTCAAAGGTTTTGGACCCCTGTAACAATGATTTATTCTCATTCTGTGACTTGTACATATGAACCCTCTAGACTAGCCTTAATTTAAGTCTTTAAATCAAAGTCTGTTTTAAATTATACTTGCAGTGAACTGATAACTTTATCGTACTTTCTGGGCACAGGGCCGCAGACTACAAGTTAGAGAACAGCAAAGCTAGATCGGTGCTTGAAAAACACAGCATTGAAGTTGACCGTTATGGTTTTAACGCCGCCTTGGGGGTCTTGTGTCTGATCGAAGCAACACTGGAATAGTCTTTAACCAACAGTGCTTACGAACACAGCTTGGGACCAGAAGTCTGTTCTGTAAGTCCGCCCGTTACGTCAAACAGGTTAATAACACTGAAGTCCCTAAAAGCGTTTAGGGTTTCGGGTCTGTATAAACATCAGATAAAACTGTAATGAATTAAATATTTGCTCTAAGACTTATTCCATTTTTATCAACCCATCATCCTATGCAGGGTCAGTGTTTTCCAGAGTTTATCCTGTTCTGCCCAGTCTGGCCACTTCCTCTTTATTTTATGAATTGTGTCGATAGTAAAGCAGGGATGTACCTTGATTTATTTGCTGGGTTGGTTCTGTAAAAGATACAGCTGTGTGTGTATACAATAAATAAACTGTAGGATGTTTATTTTAATAATGACCCGACATGAAAACACAGGTGACGTTTGCTCAGCAAATTCAGCGGGGGGGGAAAAAAAAAAAAAAAAAAAAAGAGACGTGAAGTCGGTACAATAAAAGAAACAGGAAAAATATTTGAACGCTTGAAGGTTCTTAACTCGAACGATCGTAACCCGAGGACCTGGTGTGTTAGCAGTTGCAAATTCATTTTGTCGGAAACGCGGCATCGCCTAACTTTTAAGGGTAGTTTGACAGGTGGAGGTCTGTACGCGGTCTGCGCGCTTCACGCTTGTTGTAGCTTCCAGCTGCACGGTTAGGAGGAGTCAGGAGGACGTCCTCAAGCTGTGAACAAATGGAAGGTCAGAGATTATTACATTTGTAGATGCACTTTTGTATGCAGTTGCTGAGGCGGAGCAACCCTGCATCCGGTCTTGGAGTCATTGTTCTGGTCCTCGTGTGTCCTTGCGGGTGTGTGACCGGGGCCGCAGTGCATTTGCCCTTGAAAAGGCCATTTTAGATTTTATCTGCTTGTGTTACTGGGTTTAATATTGGCAGGCAGAGAAATTGTGCATTTGATGCTGGGTTGCCTTTAAACTTTTAGGACAAAGGCGTCGGACGCTGTGATTTTTTTTTTTTTTTTTTTTTTTTTTAAAACAGTATTCTTCAAGATGTAGAACGCGCTGTTGAATATTTGTTTCTGAAGGGACGGTTTATTTCATTGTGTACAGATATCGATCGCAGGAGCAGTAGTTCCTCGCCAGATAAGGACTCTTTTGTCTGCGATTCGAGATTAAAATCACATTCGTGTGAAACGGTCTCGTTGTTTTTCTCGCTCTTTTACGACGCCCAAGTCGATTCACTCTTAGCATCACACGTGAAGTGCTTGTTCCTGAAGTCCTCTTCTGCGTTTTGAATGTTAGAGGAATCACTGGAGGTTATGTTCACGGGTGCTGTTCTGCCTGTCAGCAGGATGGACCGTGTGGACTTTCCGGAGGAGAATGTTTAAGGCATAACGCGCAGCTCCCGAGTTTGTGGCACACAGCCAGCCTTCCCAGCCTGGCTCCTGCTTTTGAGCAGCATGGGCGAAACCTTATCCCCCACCTTCGCTACAAATACCCCTCTGCACTTTCGGCTGCGGCGGAACGGCCGTCGGCCGTGAAGGCCAAACGCCAAGCGTTACCCAGGGCTGAGATCTGCCACGCAGACAAACACGCTGAATAACTATGTTCCCATGCAGAAAACGCCTAGTTATCAGTCACTGCTGGTCAAGGACAAGGAAAGGAGTGTAACTGTCTGTTTTGCTGAAAAAACACTTTAGTAAATTGCAGATTAGACAGATAGGTGGTACATTTGTCATTAAACTGCTTTAACTGTAGTTTTGCAGTTGAGATGGGTTTGGAATTGGCCAGCCAAAGTTGGAACGTCCTGCAAGGTCCCAGGTGATCACATTTCATAATTTGTTTTTTTTCTTCTTTAACTGCAGGCTTTCTTGCCGATGTCGTATAAAAATAAATGGATATGCGTTTATTTCGCTGAGAAATGTACATCAGTAGGATTGTAATTTGTCCCATGTTGATTTGCCCATGTGTATTTGTAACTGTAATATCCCTTTCTCTCTCTGTGCGTTTGACTGATGCCTCGCGCTCCAGTACTGCTGGAAACTGAGACCTACTACAGCAAGGTTTGGCAGATCGCCGTGGTAACCGTAGCCACGTCGAACAGGCCAAAAACTAGGCCATCCTTAATAGTGAGACCTAACGCTCGGCCGTGCCGCTCCCGAAATGAATGTGTTCTTTGCGTGCCAGGCTTCTTTTTTTTTTGCACTTGGTGCCAAGGGACATCGATACGTCCAGAATGCTTTGCGCAGCTGTGGATAAGCAAGAAGTTTTACCACGGTTAACACTGGAGCCCGATGGGTTCGGGCCAGCATGGAAGGGTCATGTGCAGTTTGAGGGGAAACCAGAAGGTGGCGCCGCTGCTTGTCTTATTGCTGCAGCACCACCCTGGGATCTGATCAACAAAAAGGAGGAAAGAAAATCGGTGTCCTGCTAGTGCGAAGTTTCACAAGCTCTTCAAGCGTTTCTGAAAGGTTATGCACACAGCGCACCACCCAGCAGCGACACGGTCCAATTGTTCACGGGCATCCGCGCCGCAGATGGTGAAATATGACCACCAGTGCTGTCCTCCCCACGAAAGGCTCGCGTTTCACATTTACTCAGACCTTTTTGTTTGATTACGGCGGTTGTGCTCAGTCAGGCGGGATGTCAGTGCTCATGGTTGATGGTTTTTTTTTTTTTTTTAATGCAAAAGGTGAGAAAATGTAAGAATAGTTTGTGTAAGAGGGCTGTTTTTTTCTGGCGCTGTAAGTTGTATTTATTTAAAAAATGTATTTTGACGTGCAAGCGTTCATTTGGATCTTTAAGCGCAGTTTTTCCTTTTGTGAGCTAGGTTCTCTTCTGCTGCCCTGAAAAACGCTTGCGGTGGGAACTGTTATGCGAACAAAGTAGAGAAAGAGGTGTGCTGCACTGGAGGGTTTTTCAGTTGAAAAAAAATGATATTTTTGAAAAAAATATTTCCAGTCCAGGCTGCTGACATTGAGTCTACTGTGTCAGAGGAGTTCTTTTTGGCCTTTCTGTAATGAGTTTTGGAGATCTCTGAACAATTTTGTATCACCTTCCAGTAGTTTGACAGGTTGAACAGAGAACATGTTCTCTTTGTCTCTCTCTCCCTCCCCTGCTGCTGCCCACCTCGAGACACAACTAACGGTCCTCCTCGAGTTCATACGTTGCCTCATGTGAGATGATCAAGGCCGATACTGGGTCATACTTACCTACGTTTTCTCTGAAGTCGAGCCTTTTGTTTTTACCTCTGTGATTTTCACAAAGATTCTCTTGTGAAGGGAAATGAAAGTCACCTTAGTTGAAATCACGCGCCTGAGAAGCAGAAGCAGTGGAGTGGAGATGAGCAGGACCCTTCGTGTTCTTCACCGCTCAGATTATCTGAGAAGCTGGAATTGCTAATCGGTCTGCCTGCCTGTCGCGTCTTATCTGTTAAAGATTCCACTCTCTTAAAGTTCTCAGGGTCCTTCTTTGGATGGTGCACAGCAGCGCCGGTATCATTCCAAGCTGACGTTGGTTGTAAGTGGCGGCTGTGAAGGCGGAGGGCTGTATTTCAATTTCAGTTCAATTTATTTTTATAAAACGCTGTTCTCAACAAAGTGACACTGATTTCTGAGTAATGGAGCATGTACGGTTGACACAAGTGACAATGAAAGGAAATCGATGGGAAAATAGACCCAGAAAGGCAATTTTTAAAATTAATATATGGTTTTGGCATCTGGCAACTGAGGAAAGGAGAAGAAAAAACCCACATGGGAGTTTGCATCTCAGCTACATTGCACTCCCCCATTAACTGGTCTAAATTTGTTCCTGAAAGTCAATTGAATATCAGAAACCTGGATAATGAGTTGAAGTTTTCCCATTATAAATTAGCTTTTTTTTTTTTTTTTTCTAAGCCCATTCCAAGATCACCTGAAAGTCACCGTAAACAATGGCCAGTGTAACAAAGCAGCGTAACAAATTAACAAAGAAAGAATCGCAATAGCGTCATATTTAAAATAAAAGGAAAAATAATGATTTCGTGAAGCAGCGGTGTGTGGACTGGCTTGAGGACGGCGCGAAGGGACGGGAGGCGGCGACTCGAGGAGACTAATAAAGAGAACGACAGCTCCGGCTGTTACTTTATATTGATGTCGTGGAATAACGGTTTGCGTGGTGGTTTTGGACGGGGGGGTATTTTTCTCTTTCACTCCTCTTCGTGTGCTTTGACGTATTCCGCTCTTTCTCCTCCGAGTGTCCGGCACACGCTGACTTCTGGGCCTTATCCTACACCTTCTTTACCCAACTGTTTTTCCGAACCCCGGCGCTATAAAATGTAAACGAACGTATCGTGCAAATGCGAGTAGATGAACACGCAAAATGGACCGAATGCGTAGAACGCGGGACCACGGCGGAGAGGGCGGGTACCGCGTTCCCACAATGCAGCGTGTGTCTCGGTCTCTCCCGCAGCCTCCTGGGCCTCGGCGCATCGCGCCGGACCAAACGTCGCTGGCCTGAACGGCCACAGACCAGATTAAAGAAGATCTGGACGCTTTAATGATAAAAGGTGTTAATAGTAAGTTGAGCTGAATACCTAAGGTTTGGTTTGTTTGTTTGTTTATTTAAACTTGTATTTGACTAACTTTAGGAATAAATTCTAATGTACTGGATTAATGTTTCTGGTTTCTGGGGAATTATGCGACGAAATGAATGCGAGTTTAGTGTTAGGTACAGGCCGCGTTCCTTTAATGCACGACTAAAACTTGAACACTAAGCCTTTTGCCCAATGTGTTAAGCCCGTGGTTTTGATATAATGGAAACTAATTGGGGAGCCTTATCACAGATTCTTTTTTTTTTTAACTTCGCTGTCTTTATTATTGAGCAGTGTTGGAAAAATGAGGTTTACTATGAGCCGTGAATGCAAATCTTGGTCTGTTGAAAATCTTTTATCCGTTGTCATCATAAATATAGGAACGAAACTCATACGGGGGAGTTTGAGGCTTGCGAGGTGACGCCCTGCTTCCCCCCCCCCCCAATCCCCCAGAATAACTTCAGTCTTCTGCGAAATCTGACCTCTTTGGTTGCAGCCCGAGTGCGAGATGATGTCACAAATCAGGTGTGCTTCCAAGAACATGAAGGGGGTTTCCAGCGTTGCAATAGTTATCGTTTTGCTGCAAAGACACGTCCGTGTTGGCGGCAGCATCCACGTTACGTATTTATAGAGCCGAGCGTTTTGCCGGGGCTCCCCGCTTTAACAAAGATCTGCCGCGTGTTGCAGACGATCTGCGCACCTAAAAACCGCTGCTCCCTTCAGGTTTGTCTGTGGAACAGCTTTGTTAAAAGAAACGGTTTATTCTTCGGTCAGTAACGCCGCGACGCTGCTGTGGTGGCCGATGTCCTCGGACATCTTCCTCGCCGCTTCCCCGTGGTGCGTGACAGTCACCGGTGGTTTTCGCTGGTCCGCTGAATCGGCCCCGTTTGCAAGGTGTGAGAAGCTGGACTGAGTGTTTGTGCTGTGAGCTTCCCCGGGGGGGGCGGGGGTCCGGTGGATGAGCAAACGGGGCAAGTGCACGTCTCAGGATCTCAGGGGTTTAGCATAACTGCCGTTTCAAATTCCTCTGGTTCTACTTAATTTATTTAGCCTTTTTAAGGTAAAGATAAACTAACTGCCACTTGCTTGGATGGATTGGCTAGCCTGGGTAAACTGAATTACCCCGGGGATCATGAAACCTGATAATTCTGGGAGAATTTGTTCTCCGAAGGACGTTAATGTAAGCGTTGGTTCTCACCAGGTCAGCTCTGCCTGAGTTATACCAGTTTGTGGGCAGCTGTTTGTACAGGTCACTTGCACCCACCACCAGCTCTGTTTTTGCTGCATACGTGGAATATCACAAAGGGCTAATCGTTCCAAACCTTCGTTTCATTTTAGGAATCTTCATAGAAACGTAAAAGGAACCATCACAGCTCCACCCGCTCGCCCCAAACCCCACAAAACCCCTGGCAGCACCCCCCCCCCCCAACCTCGAACACATCTCGGTGAACAACACAACCTCAGGAAGGGTAACTAGATAGAATGATGGAGACACGTGAACAAACTTTAGTGATCTCACCCTATCTCTTTTTTTTTTTTTTTTATTCATCACAAAACAAACAAATCTTGAAGGAACTCTGCTGCTTATAAGGCTTCACACTCATTCTAGAGGCAGGTTATGTAAGATGTCAAAATATTCCACAAAGGAACCCCAGTTCACCGAACCGTGCAGAGTGCACTTTTGTTTTTTTTTTTTTTTGTTTTTTTTGAATTTAAGAAGAACGTGTCTCTGGGGCAGAGAGAGAAAGAGGGGATTGGGAGTTTTCCAGGCTCAGAGTGTTGTGCACCTGGCTTTGAGAAACAGGAGAAACGATGTTGGCCGGCTTAGCTGTCGGTACAGAAAGGATTTCGGGGATATAAATGGGCACAGGTGGAAGCCTGTTTGGGTAAGATCAGGCAATTCCCCAAAGACAAGTCCAACAATTTCTCTTTATGGCAAAACCCAAATGTTTGTAAGACCAACGGGGGGGGGGGGGGGNGGGGGGGGGGGGGGGGGGGGGGGGGGGGGGGGGGGGGGGGGGGGGGGGGGGGGGGGGGGGGGGGGGGGGGGGGGGGGGGGGGGGGGGGGGGGGGGGGGGGGGTCCATATAAACATCTCCACCACTGACTTACTGAGGTGACCTCTGTGGAGAGCCTCGACGTGGGCGAGTCCAGACCGAGGTTCTGTCCCCCGTTTTTTTTTTTTCATCGTGTGGATTGTGTCACGGATGCCGCGCGGCGAAACGTGGCTGTGCGGAAATGGTACCGATTCTCTCGCATTTGGCGTGGGGCTGCTTTGCGGGCAGAAGATTCCCAAAAGGTTCTTGATCAAAATATTTGATTCCTTTGCGTCCTTCCGATGAGAAGGGAGGGAGAAGCGCTGTAGGTATGTCAGCAAATGTGTAATCTGGCTGATGTTGGGGTCGGATTTAAGGGTCGGAACACCGAGGTTTGGTGTGTGTTGTACGGATGGTTCCGGAAAGGAGGAGGAAGAAGGGAGAACGTCAACACGACGCAGCCTGGAGAGCGGATAGGGCCTGGGATGTTCTTCACTGGTTGTTCTGTGGCTTTCATACAGAACATTTCTCTTAATTTATGGTGGCCTCACCTGTGTATGTTTTGTCATGTCTACACAGATGATGCGTTCAGGTTTACCTGAGTTAACTGCTCACGTTTGTTCTGTTTTTGCTCGCCTTGTAAAGCGTAAAGTCGCTCATTTTTTTTCAAAGGGACACTTGGACACTGTGGCTCTGCTCTTCTGACGTTCCGTTTCCGGACTTTATACGACGCAGCCTGATCACCTGGGTGTTTGCTGCCACGTGGGGGGGGTCCTCTGTCAAGACGAAACCACACAAAATGACAGGCCGCGTCGGCACTCTTTTCACCTTTGGAAAAGGTGCCCCCATCATTCACTCATCGTGGGATGAGTCTGCCAACAATCTGCACTGAACAGGAGCTTTCCAAAACAACATTACTCTTTCAGTTGGGTTGTTGGTGGTTTTATTTTAGCACAAGAAATGCAGCAGTCAAATATTTAATGCGTTTCCGCCACATGCCTTCAGTTTTGTAGAAGGCCACTGCCCGCAGAGGCGGTGGGCTGCGAGGAAACCGATACGAACAGGGCTCAAGTCCCTTGGGACTCCCTCGCTGTAGCGGCTGCGAGGAGATTTGAAATGACAGAGCAGCACGGCGGACGGCGGTCAGAGGAGACCCGAGTCCACCCTGCCTTAAGACGGCGTTTCACACGTGGATAATTATCCCTTCGCTTCACTCCCGTCCTCCAGACGGTGGGTCCCGAGCCTCCCGCTTCATTTTTGACAGCTACGGAGGGGGTGACGAAATGGAAAGCCATCGAGCAAATAATCCCCCTTTTGTCGGGGGGGCAGAGTGTTGCATCTCTGCGATTGCTGAGACGCACGGGGGGTAGACGTGCGTGGCGGACCGGAACGGACCGCCCCGCGTTCCCCAGTGGACTGAGGAGCGTGTTGGAGGCACGTGAGAAAAGGGGTGGGGCGGATATGACCCCCACGGTGTCCTTTTTTGGGGGCTTCTCCTCATTTACCTGTAGCGGCGCCGTCCTGATTTTTTTTGAACCGAACGTCCGCGTCTCCTTTCACGCCTGACTTCGCCGTGACCCTCGGCACAGGAGCGGGATCCAAAAATAGATGGATCGATACACCCAACTCGCCCCCTTCGTCCTTCCTTACGGTCCTGGGAAATATTGTTTTGCGTTTTCCTCTCGCCTGCAAAAAGCGAGCGGAGAACGGAGGTTAGGCGTCGCCCTTTTGCGTGTGGCTTGGTTTTGTGGCAGCGGCAACACCCCGCTGTCTATTAGCGAGATGGAAATACGTGTTCCTCACAAATTGGATGAGTCATCGAAGCAGAAATTTCCAGGTTTATGCAAATGCGGCGTTTCCATCTGCACCGCGAGGCCAGAATTTGATAGGGGGCGCGATTGTGTGAAGCGAACCCCCTCCCCGTAGCTGCCTGCTAGGTTTCCGTATCCACCGCGTGGAGGTTTTGAACGTCTACCCTCACGAGGAGATGCCTCGAGGCAGACGTTTGTTATTCGTTTGATTTTCATTAAAGACAAACGGCAGGGAAGCGTTTGCAGGTAACCTAATGACAGGCAGGGGGGGAACAGAGAAATCAGGAGTGCGAGACAGTTGTTTTTTTTTTTTTTTTTTTCCTCCTCCTCCATTTGGATGGATTATGAGTCCATCTGCAGAGATGACCAGTAAACAGAAATGCGGAGGGGTTCTAGTTAATGAGTTGGCGGTAGCTGGGTTCTTCTTTGGTGGGTTTGTTGCTGTATCAGATCTGCTGCACTGTCATTGTTATCGTTGGCTGCTGGGTGGAAACCCTGCATGTGATGCGGCTTTTTCTTCTTCTTCTTCTTCTGTGTCGAGTGCTGAGATCTCAGTTCCACACGTTCAGTGCGCACTGCCACGTCGGTTGAGGCGCAGTTTATACTCGAGCGTTTGTACGTATGAGGGGAAAGAGAAGGATGGGTTGGGACATTTTCGAACCACCTGGCAGATGAATATTAATTATTTAATTGTCTAGGTGCTGTTGGGGTGGGGGGGGGTGAAGGGGTTGAGTATGTATGTCACCTGAACAACATCTCTGGAAATAAACCGAGTGGTAATCCGGAGGGGTTTATTGTGGGGATGGTTAGTGACACACGGGGCAGATACTGTAGCTGGCCACTTTATTAGGAACAGCAGCGAAACGTGTAAAATCACGCAGACGCGGGTCGTGAGATCCAGTGGATGTTCACATCAAAGTTCAGAATGGGGGGAGAATGCTATCTAAGTGACTGGCTGTGGTGTGGTGGTTGGTGCCACGCGGGGCGGTTTGAGAGTTTCAGAAACTGCTGCCGCCCTGGGATTTTTGGAAAAGAGCTTAGAGGTGACAGTAGTTCCTAGATCGGTTTACACCACTTTAGGTGACCCGAATGTGGAGAAACGTTTAGTTAGTTCTTTGGTTAAGTGTAGCCGCAGGAAACCTGCCAGCTTGGCACGTGGTGGTCAGGAGATGCCGGTTTCCCGGCGGGGCTTTCGGCAGCAGACCCACACAGTCGGGCAAAATGTGTTGAACAAGTCCCCCACCGCAGGGACGGGAGGACACGGGGCACGCGGAACCTTCCGGTTTGGGTTCCCCACAAGCGTCACAAGACTGATCTTTTAACTTACATCGATCCGTCGTATGAAGAACAGCCAAGTTCCGGGTTTTCGAAGAGATAAACGTCACACATTTGTGATATTTAATCGGTTTTTCTTTGCTTGCGTACGTCTTAAATTTCCGTCTCTCGCGAAGCGATTGTGACCCAAGTACAACAGAGTAGCGGGTCTCACTTGGTTCAACTCGCGTCCGCAGCGTTTCCCCGCGATCCCGAATGTTTCTAATGAACAAAGCGACGGATGCTGCATACGCTCGTGAGATGAATCTGCCTACAATCTGCACTGAACAGGAGCTTTCAAAGACAGTATTACTTTTTCAGTCAGGTTGGTGGTGGTTTTCTTTTAGGGCAGCACTCCGTTGTGACAAAGTTCATAATAAAGGGGCACACGTTGGGGCAGTTTGTACTGTTGCAGTTTACAGTCCAATTGTACCTCGAGGGGTCGACGTACCAAAGTTCGATTGGTTGAAATGAGGCATCTGCCGTCCGCAGCGCTGGATTCTCTTCTCGCGTCGACTGGGGTCTCCTAGCTTTGTCCCCGGTGATTCTGGGCCGGGCCGGATGATGATCGATGGAGGGAAAATACCGTTTTCCCTTTACATGCGTGTGTACGAAAGCGCAGCTACCTTACGTGTTCACACGGTTACGCACACGTTGTACATATTAGTCTCCCATTTGCAGCACCCCCCCCCCCCCCCCCCCCCCCCCCCCCCCCCCCCCCCCCCCCCCCCCCTCCCCCCCCCCCCCCCCCCCCCCCCCCCCCCCCCCCCCCCCCCCCCCCCCNCCCCCCCCCCCCCCCCCCACCTCCGGCTCTTCAGTCAACGCATTTGATATAAACGGAACCCACCTGGCCAGGTGTGTGAAATGGGGCCCGGAAGCCTTCACGTCCCTCGTGTCGGCGGGATCAAAGGCTCGGCGGATTGGAAGGGTGAGGGCCGCATCAAAAGACGCCGTGTTAAGAAGAGCGAATTGGTCGCGACTGCAGAAGCCTTTCTCGCCCGTGTGTGTTAGAGCAGCAGATCGGCTCTGGCGCTTTGGTCGCAAATGTATTCCTTCACTCAGGCAGGCTGAAAGTTTTGCATTAGTAACTTGGTCAAATTTACAATCGTTTCATCTGCCCCCCCCCCCCCATAGTCCATCCTCCTGGGGATTTAGAATATTATTCATTAAAAGCAGCTTTACAGTGAAATCCATTTTGAAATCTTGAGAGAGCTTCCCTTTAAGAAACGGGAGGGCGTCCGCTGCTGCCTGTCACACTTTATGTTCTCATTGTCTTGAGTTTTAGTCGAGATGCAGCTTAGGAGCAGAAGGGGGTGCGACGCGCTGTTTTTAATTAAATCATTTCCAGTTTTTAATTATTTTTCTGTCACTTAGCCAGCGCTTTTTAGCCCACTTACTGTTTTAGCCTTTTGTAGGGTCCTGTTTTTTTTTTTTTTCCTGGGGCAGTTCAAGTTTACTAAAAACCGCACGTGAACAGCAGGGCCAGTGTGGGACTTAAACCAACAACCAGCAGATGTTGATTTCTGCATTTGTCTGTTGTGCTAGTAAACACTGTCCACTTCTGACGTTTCCAAGTTTCTCTCCGACCCTTTCTGCTCCCTGTGTTTATGGGGCAGTTGGGGGGGGGGGGGGGGTAGAGCTGTTGTCTTCTCCTGCTGAAGGTTTTTACCNGGGGGGGGTGGGGGGGGGGGGGGGGTGTAGAGCTGTTGTCTTCTCCTGCTGAAGGTTTTTACCCTGATTTACTCCAGTGAAAATTCCCCCGCAGTATAAATGAATAAAGAACCGTTCCTTATCACTGTAAGTTGCCTTGGAGAAACGTGTGAGATGAATATGAAATGTTAGTGAAAACTGAGCTGCGTTGCATCTGTGTTCTCACTTTGGATGCACGTGTTGGGACCACCAGGACTGATGGTGTCTCCCCCCCTTTTCTAGCTTTGCGGCGGAGCGTCCAGCGCTCAGCGTGGTCATCTACCCGCTGCTGCACGAGGACCTGGCTCTGGTCATCAGAGAGATGCCTCTCCTCCACCTGGACGAGATCACCCTCTTCAAGAGCCGCGTGGCTGAGGACCCGCCACGCCTCTGGTGGTAGCGCTCCCTGCTCGCCTTTATCCCGTCAGGTGACGACGCTGAGCAAGTTGACGCGGTTTGCGAGCCGCCTGCTGGACCCCGGGGGGTGGAAGGGGGGGGGGGTGGCGGTTTGGAATTTGCATCACTGTCTGGCAGGGTTCAGGGTTTTGGAAGCTGACCTCTTTTTTTTTTTTTTGTTAAACGTTCCCGCCCACCCGTGTGCCCCCCCTTTACCTTGCAGGGGTGCCACCTTTGCGTTTTCGTCGGCCCGATCGCCGCAGCGTTTGCCAGGCAGCCGAACGTTTCGTAAACGACCCCGTTTGAGGAGTGGGGCCCCCTGGTGGCTGCGGGTTCACGGCACGTTTTGCTCCCGCTGCTTCTAAATTTGCACTGCTGCTCCGCTCTCCGCGGAGGCCGGCTATTACCATCTGATTACTTTCCGCCCCCCTCGGTCCGGCCGCTCGACTCCTCCTGGAAAGCGGCGCGGGGCCGGGGGACGAGTGAGGACCCCCTGCCCGAATAGCGCCATCAACCTTTGATTCTCTCGCCGCATGAGAATTGAACTGATTGCTGATTGTCTATTGAACAGGCATAATTTGTGAACAAAAGCATTAATGGGCGGGGAGGGTGTAAAAAGCAGCGTACCTTGAGAACCCCCCTCTCACCCCACTGTTCACCTCTCTCAGCTGGTGCCCCTTTTCAATCACGAGGTAGAGAGTGTGAAGTTCTCCCTCTCGTGGGCATCAAAGCCTCCGATCAGGTTAACAACCATCCGACCCTCCAAATATTTTCTCGGTCCTGCAGCGAATTGTCGTGGAACAAAACAACAATCCCAGCGAAGGAACGAAGGTCATCCTTTTGGTCCTTTTCAGCCTCCTGTTTGCCCCCCCAGACGAACCTGTGGTTCTCCTTAGGTTGCGCTCGCCGCTCCCGGTGCGTGAAGCTGCACGAACGCAGGGCGCCGAGTCGTCGAGCTGCGCGGCCGTGACTTGTCCCGCGTTTTACTGGTGCGCCTCGCGGTGCCGGAGGCCGATTTAGTCCTCGTCCTCCGCGCTTGGAGGTAAACGTGTCCGGCTTCCCGAGACCTTCCTCGAGGGAAGAGGACGAGGGAAACGGCGCGAGTCGGCTGCGGGTTTCACGAACGCCCCTCGCCGGGACGGGATGAGATCTGTCCCCCCCGCCCCGTTTGTTTCTGCAGCGTTTTTCCGCTGCGATTTAAGCTCCACCGGATGGTCCTTTCGGACACCTCTCCATTCCATCCATCTGGTTTTGACCGCTTTCCGTCTGTGGTGTCACTTTTGCAGTGCCAAACAAACGGAGCGTTTTTCTCACGTGATGCCGACTGTACGGAATTGGTTTAGGACGGTTTGGTGTGTAGTGCGATCACAGCTTTGGCCGAGTGCTGCGTAAACCGGGGTTCGGTTTTTACATATAGATGTGTGTGTGTGTGTGTGTGTGTGTGTGCGTGTGTGTAGATTTGTTGTGATTGTTGTCAGTTGTGGGTGTTTGACAATCATTACCTTTTTACATGACTGTGAGAACGTTGGTGTGGAAATTTTATGCACATTCAGCATTATTAAGACGGTCATTTCTAAGTTGTTCATTAAATAATGTGTCGTATTTAACACGATGGTTATTTCTGTGAATAGTGCTTTTCTTGGTGACGTATTCCTTTCATTTTTGTTAATTCTGGCGTACGTAAATCCCGTCTGTCACCCGTCTCTAGTTATTTCACGTACATGTCAAGATTTAACGTAACGTATTGCAGTGAAAAAAGCCGCAGACTATTTGCAGAACAAATCATCTTTTATCAGAGGAAAAGAACGGCAGCTGGCAGCTATAACGTAGCTCAGAAATTCCTTTTTATTCACCTGGAATGGAGGAAAAAAATGCACAATTGTGCCAAAATTTCACCAGGCCTACGTAGGTTCTGTGTCGGATTTCAAGTGGACGTTCAAAACCAACTCTGAAATAAAAACGTGGAAAAGATGCACTTTGTAGGTTTCTTATTTATTTGAGAAATTCTTATTTTGTGGTTCTGTAGGAAAGACTTTTCTTCCAAGTTACTTGGTTTCATCACACTTTGGCCTCGGTTATGAACTGTTAAAGGGTTCGACGTGTGTGTGTGTGTGTGTGTGATGATGGCTTCTTGGGGGGAGTGTAAGTAAGTCAGCCCCCCTCACCCGTCGTGCAGATTCTCCCTCGCGAGGAAACGAATGAGCAGCGAAAATGACCTTCCTGCTCTCAGATTTGAAATGTTTTATTTAAGTTGTGCAAACAAACAAACAGTTTATCCTTAACTTCATTCCGTATGCCCCACATTTAAACTTGTACATTTTTTGCAAGCTGGTTATATATAAACACACTTACTTGCGTATGAAGTAAATATCTTCTATTGAGTGAGTGTTTTATGTGCACACGATGTTGCTTTACTGTGAATATTTGTTATCCACTCTGTAAAGAATTTATTACGTTTGGAGCCGCAGTTTGTGTTCAGAACGAGTACCAGTTAGACGAGAGCCAACAACCAGTTTGTCGATACGCTCTCAGTTCTACTGCAAATGAAATTTTGTTGTTTGTGTAGAAACTGCGGAAGAATCAGTTGCTGTTGCTCACGTGGATGTGGGTGTAACTAATGTTAAAACGGTGTAAAACCAGGGGAGACGATGTTTTTTACAGAATGAAAAACTATAAGAGTTAGAGCTGTCAGGAATGGATCTGTGCTTATAAATAACATCCAGGTAAGATTTATTTTATTATTTTTCTGGTTGTTTGTAACCTTTCACCATTTGAAAAGACAACTAGCTTTTGGTAAATATTTTGTTTTAAGTTTGTAAATGTGCCCTGTTAACCTACACATGTAATCTTAAATTGTGACCAATAGACAGCGGTGTCTCTGAAGTACAAACACGGTCTATTATTATTATTATTATTAATAATAAATAATATAATTGAAAGTGTTCAGCCATCAGTCTGAAGCAAGTATTACAAGTATTATCACCCATATTTTCCGTTAATCGTGAGCCTGTTCATTTCTGCACACGTCTTAAATGGTTCTTTTCTGTCGTCTTTATTCTTCAGCGTAAACGAAGGGGCACCAGGCTGTCCGAGTATCAGGTCGCGTGACGTCCCGAGGACGGCGTTCGCCCACAATTGTTCTAGCAGACCGCCCCCTTGGGTCTCTGCCCCCCCCCCCCCCCCGCTTGAGTGCAGCAGGTGATTGACGCCCAGAACTGTGTACACACACACACACACACACACACACACACACACACAGTGTAAACGTTTAACGGCTTTCAGAACATCTGATTTCAGCATTTTGTGGCCAAAGTACCGCGTTTGTGTTTATAGACAAGCAGCGAAGATCTGATTTCATCCAATTGTTTCGGTCAGTTTTCCACCCCCACCTGAGAGCGATGTTCTGTTGAGTGTGAGGCCGACGCTGAAAGTTCAAGCCAGGGACCCTGTTTGTAAGCGAACCAAAGCATCACGCGTGTAAAAGGGTATAAACTTGCGTACACAGTTGAGGCCAATGTTTTTATTACGTTTTTGTTAAAAGAAACAATAGAAGATGGATTATGTACCCAACGTAAATTTATTTACTTGCTTCTTTTTACACGACTAAATGTTTGTATAAAGTAAGATAAATGTTGCTCCTGCTGAAATAAGATTCTTTACAAAATGCTGAGGACGTTAAAACATCTTTAAACAATTGTATTTGGAAAGAGTCGTTCGTTCGGAACTCGCCAAGGAACGACGGGCGGGGGGCAGCGAAGGTCCGGCCTCCGGTCTGCACCCCTCTACACATCCTTCCCGCTTCCACAGTCTGTCCACTAGCAGCTACCCCCGGCGCCCCAGTCAGCAGTATTGCACATTAATTACTCATTATTATTCTGCGTGGGAAGGGTTAGAAAACTGTACAAAAAACTATTTAAAAAAGTTTCAAAAGACGTGCAGTCATAGATAAGCAGACAATATGCAATTAGATAGAAAAGTAGAGGATTAAAAGTGAAGTGGACAAGAAAGGCGTGTTTGAGCCACAGAACCGCTTACGAAGCAACAGGGAGGTGACCTGCGAGCTCGCGGGGGCCACGGCGGAGCACCGTGCGTGCGGGCGGGGGGGGGGGGGGGGGGCCGNGGGGGGGGGGGGGGGGGGGGGGGGGGGGGGGGGGGGGGGGGGGGGGGGGGGGGGGGGGGGGGGGGGGGGGGGGGGGGGGGGGGCAGCCGGGAACAAGCGAAAGGCGTTAAGTTGCCTCGACTGTAGTGTTAATCGGAGAGCAGAAAGGAAGCTTTTCTACCTGAACAAACATTCAACTTAAATAACGGGTAGTAAGAAACGACAGAGCGTCCGAATGCCGATAAAGGACGATATAACGCAGAAGACGACTACAGGCAACTTCAGCATTAAAACGGCTTAAAAGGCACCGATGTCATCTAATGTCGCACGGACCCCACGTGGACAACGTGGCCTTCTTGTAAAAGTCAAGTGGTCCTCGTGACATTTGACCTTTACTGTTGACTCGTGTGGGAAAGTCAAGTTTGCCTTAAGTGTCGTTTCTCTAAGCCCAGAAGTAACCCGGCGGCGCGGGACGGAAACTCGAACGACCGGTAATCCTCAAACAGCCGAGTCCCGTTTCCCTAATAGTCCTTAACCCTTCGCCGTTTCCACATCTGACACTGCAAAGAAATGAAGGAAGCAGCAAGGAGGCAGGATAAGTCACAGTGGTGAACACACACACACACACACACACACACACACACACACCAAAATAAAAGGTCAGGTTGCTGTGGATGGGAAGTGCAGTAAAGGAAGTGTTTCTGCTGCGTCTTTGGAGCATATTTACACGAAGCAACAGTAAAGATGTATTTACAGAGAAGTGTGGCGCCGTGGTGAAGCTCCCCTAGGGAAGCCCTCCGCGCACCAGCACGTTCACCACAAGCGTGGGGTGAATCTAGGCTAGGCTTCTAAGTGCTCTATAATGTGCACAGAGTAGAAAGGCAACTACATCTTAGATTTTTGTGAATCAGGATAAAATGAACGACGTCATGCGGTACCTTCTCGGTCCTTTCCGTACGGCGCTCGGCTTGGCGGGCCGTTCTCAAAAAAGTGCTATAATCAACACGATTGTTGTCGGTGGAAGAAGTTTAGGGGAAGATGCAAACCGTGTGAGAGTTCGGGAGACGTGTGTGTGTGTGTGCGTGCGCGTTGGGGCTGCGGGCCTGGTGCAGCTCTACTGCCGATTGTCTACTGATGGACCCTCCACACGGGGCCGTGGGCAGGGGGTAAGTAAGTGCTCACTTTATTCCTCCTTCTCTTCATCTTCCACAACACTGCCCTTCCCTGCATCTCAGACAGTTTGTCACACGTCAGGTGCTGACAGTAAGTTCTGGCAACAAGATTTAAGAATATCGACACCCTTGAACTGTTTTTTTTCTCCCCCCTCTTTTAGATATAATTATATAAAGTTTTTTTATAAAAACACCTTTTGTTTAAAAAATATGGGAAATAAAAACATTACAATCTTTATCTCTTGTGTAAAAGACACAATGTTGGGATCCCTTTAACTCTAGTTGATGCCGAATTGTGAAAAAGCGGTTTCTAAGTAAATGGTGATATTTAATAGCGCGGCGAGGCTGGAAGAGCCAGCGATTAATGTTCTTGGAAAAAGAAAATGTAATCTGAAGAACAGACCACAGCCCGATCCATGGTTTGCATCAACGGGCTGGAACTGCAACTAACCTTCACGTTTCAGTCCCGTGCTGTAATGCCCAAGTCGGCGTGAGGCGCAACAGGGAGACGTTTGTCGATGCAGGTTAGAAACGCTGTAAAGTTGATGCATCACAATAGCTTTTCCAGAAGGTTGCAGGATGACAGTGAAGATGATCATCTTTGCCTGCTGGGTTTGTGTTACCAGTTTAATGCACGCTGTCATCTCCGATTACTTGTTCTCGGCCTGGTCGCGAGACCCAAGAAAGCCTGGGGATCATTACGAGCAGATCTTCTGGCCTTCGTGGTGAACACTCCCTTCTGAGTGGTGTCATCCCTCATTTAGATCCTGCTGCTGGTGACGGCGATGCCGTCTGGTGCTTGAGGTGCTGTGCTAGACGAGACGAAACGGCTCAAGCTGCAGGGAGCGCTTTGCCTTCAGACGTTCCAGCGCTGTCCACACTGCCAACTCCTGACCCAGCGAGGAATCGCAGCTTCTTAGGGAGGCGAGGTGTCCGGCGGGAAGCTTCCCCGCAGAGGGTTCCATCTTAAGGAGGGCCGTCTTATCGGCGGAGACGCCTCGAGCGCACGCGGTCAAGAAGTCGCTCTCTCCACACGGATGACCGAGTAATTTATGCCCCAAGGATTTACGTGTCTGTTTACACTAGAAGCTGCTGCAGGCGTCTCTTTCGCACGTCTTTGTAAGGCTGAAGTCGTGAGGGTGGAACGATGCCCCGAGTCGTCGTCTAGGTTTCCGCTCAGACTCGAAGCAGCTGGAACCTTCGCTTGAGATGGCGACTGCGTGCGGTGCTAATCCTCGTCGCCTCTCGCCACCGATCCGTACATCCAGAGTCAGAGGTGACCTTGGACAGGTAGCTGGTTTGAATGACATACCATTTTGAGATCAGAAGTTGCAGCACGTTGAGGAACAAGGAGGCAGCGCCTCTCAGCAGATGACAGGAACTCCATCCGTGCTGAAGATCATGCCCGTGGTGGGCTCGTAGGTCCCGGCCAAGTAGTAGAGATCCTCGCTGTCCTGGTACTTCTTTGTTTTAGTCATCTGTTCGTACTGATCCAAACTGACAACCAGACACTTGTGAGAGACGGTCTGCACGTCGTTTTCGTCCACGTGAGAAGACTGGTACAGGGCACGCTGTTGAAGGAAAAGGCCGGCTTAGGTTTCTCGTACGCGGATGTTTTCAGGGGTTACTACGCTGTAAGGAAAGGCTACGTTTCTCACCTCCATGAAATCCTTCCTCTGAGTGGGGGCTTGAAGACTGACCGGAAGCCACTTGGCAGACTTGTGATCCCAGTTCTGTTAAGACACGTGAGAAACGTCAGGTTTTTTTTCCCCCTCCCCCTCCCCCCTACATACATACATACATACATACATACATACATCAGTTAGAGAGATATCAGCCGTCTCTGCACCACGTCAGCTCAGACGCCCTCGGACAAACAGTTTACAGAAGAAACATCAAAGTAAGCGAACTGATGCGGTTGTATACGGCACCTTTTTATCACGAAGCTTCTTTAAAGGGTTGGTTTCTTCGGGGTGGTAAAACCATTTCACTCGGACCACCATATTGTTCCCCCAGGACTCCCACATGCTCTGGATGCACCCGATGTAGGGCAGGTTGGGCCGCCCGGCCGACAAGAATACGGCGCAGTCTCCGATTCTGATCATCTCTTTTCCGCGCACGATGGCTTTGTAGAACAACTTCTTGGCCTTTCCCTTCATTCCTCGTCTCTGAAAACAAATCGACGACGATGACAACTCTTAGTTCTGAATTCTTATCAAAACAACGTAACGGCCTGAGATAAACGTGGACAGACACTCTGGAGATAAATATTTTTAAGGTTAAGGCTCACCGACCTGCTCCTGACTAATGAATCTCACCTGGGTCGGTTTTCCAAACCACTTCCACAGTTGTCTTGCTGGGAGGAAGGCAGCGATTTTAGGCCTGTTCTCCACCGAAGGCAACCGCTGACGCTTTGCCAGTTCCTTGGTGGTAGGGAGATGGACGCCCTCTCGTTTTCTGGGGCGGTTTTTGCCTTGCGGCTGCTTGTGAGGCTGCTTCTGCTGCTGCTGTTTTTCTTGGCCCTTTGCTGGCGTAACAGAGGGAGTCTGAAGCTGACTGGGAAGCTGGTCTGCCACGTGTAGACGAGTCTGCTGGACCACAGAAGCGGGCTGTGGCAAGACGTGCGTTTCCTCGTCGGAGCTGCACGAAGAGTCTTCGTCCGTTGTGGAAGAAGAGCAGGAGGAGGAGGAAGAGCTCGATGATGACATAGAAGAGGAGGACGAGCTGCTGGAAGAAGAGCTGGAGGAGGACTTTGAGGAACCGCTACTGCTGGACCTCTTATCGTTCCCGTGTCCTTTTTCTTGCCCCTGCTCCTCTTCTGATTCTGAGCTGCTCGTGCTCCCGTTTGTCAGGGCTTCCTCCTTCAGGTGGGAGCCCGTGACCTTGGCTGGCTCGACGGCATCTTTTTCCGGCACTCCGCTCTTGCGCTTGGGCACAGAGTCGACCTTCAGCATATCCTTTTCTGAAGCGTTTGACTTCTTTCTGGTGTCCCCAGGCAGAGCTGTGGCATAAGCTACATCCATCGCGTTTTCCCTACCGGACAGACTATGGTCTTCCATCATCATCAGGGCTTTGGTCTTCTTTGTTTTTGGGGACATCACCCCTTCATGGTCCAACTTGATTAGAATTTCAGATGCTTTTCTCTGCATTTTTGCTGCCTGCTTGTGTTCCCCACTCTTCTTTGCCAAATTCACATTTCCCGGCTTGTGCTTCTCATTCAATGCAAGGGAACTCGGTGAACTTGATGGATCGTTGTAAATATCGACCGAGAGGACTTTTCCGTAGAGCGGAAACAAACAGGACGCCTGTGGCTGGGAGCTGCTTTTGGCTACAGCCTTTACAGTTTTCTTCTGGGCTTCATTAGGACCCGCAACAGAGGTGGCTCCACGGTTGGCCTGTTGGCATCTTCTTTCAAGCCGCTGGCCTGGTCTCGCCGAGGTCAAAGAGCTCTCTGTGGACGTGTCAGAAAACACAGACTTTTCTGCCTCCAAGTGCTCCTCTGGAACTTCTTCGGGCGCTGTAAGTGGGCACAAGTTTTAATATGAATCACCGAGAAATGCTGATTCAGATACACGGTGCGTTTGCAGTTATCTGTGTTAATGGCACCTGTAAGTGGAAAAACACGCATAATTCAGGACATATACTTTACTGTACGGAACACGTGCCTCATACCGCCATCAGTCTCTTGCAGATTCTTCCAACTTTCTTTTGCATTTGTGTTTGCCACAAACTGTGCGAAAAACTAACCGGGCGAGAAAGATTTCACTTCAGGAAACGCAGGCGGATACCTTCTGAACCGGTGCCTCGACTAACCACGAAGTGTGTGAAATTACCAGGCTTTGGCTTGGGTTTTCTGCCCCGGGCCCTGGCCTTTGAAACAAGGTCTTCAGGCACGTGCAGACTCGTCTCCGGGGCGTCGGACGTCTCCTTGCTCGACTTCCTGCCCCGCCGCTTGGTGCTCGCCACCAGCAGAGCAGGCGAGGGCTCTGCACCTGTACATCAAAACCCCGTGAGGACGTTTCAAAACATCACTATGTTGCATGATCCTCACCAGTGCCTGAAATGGACTGGGACTCAGTGAAATGCAGCACCAGCACTTGTATATGCTCTTCTTTGAAGTAGCAGGACTTTCTGCACCAGCATTTCTCTTAAGGTCCCCTTTCTGCCCCTGGATAACTAGGTTCTCTGGGTGAGCCGCTCTCCTTCCAGCCATTGCGTTACCCTGCGCGCACCAAGTTTCACTGCAAGTCGGCTCACGTGCCGCTTTAATGCCGCTCCGTTGAAATTTCTAATTTATTTAGCGATCGGCGAATTCTCCTAGTGTCTTACATTCGGTGCAGGAAGTGAGAATGTGATGGTGTATTGGTCGGCGTCAGCAAACCGTTCGCTAACACGTCAACAAGGTGAGCAGCGGCAACGATCCCCCCCCAATTCGGGCCCAGCTCAGGACCACAGTTCCCAACAGGCACAACATTCTCCAGTCTCTTTTCCTCAGTTTAGGGAATTATCCCAAGAAATAGTGACCTTGAAACATGCAATGGTTTCAAATATACATTTCATTTAAGTGAGTATAAATACGTATCTTACTAATGGCATATTTGAATAAATCAATTTATCAAAACATTTGATACACAATGATAATTGCTGCAGTATAAAAAAGGTAAATCATTGCGAGTGACTCAGTGCACAAACCTAACACTGATTCACTTTAAACAAAGGTATTAGATAAATTTAAAATCTATAATTTTCCAGTTTGACAAGGTGGTACATTATAATTCCTACAATTAAAAATCTAATGTTGGCTTTAGACACGTTTTGCTTGCAGTGCTCATTATCAACCTTGGGAAGCCAATCCAAACACACCAGTAGCTGGACGCTATCCAGATAAAACATTTATTCATGCTCAGTTTACTTTATTTGAAATATTACTTGGATATTTCAGGGAAGTTAACAGAATTTCTTTTAAATGAAAAGCTTTCAGTCTGTGTATTTTTTTGTCATATTTGCTTGGCTTGATTGATGAAATACTTACATTGGATCTTGTAGTTGGGAGGAAGCAGTCGAATGTGTGACAGTGGAATTCGGCCTGTATCGCCATCGTCAAACTCCACAGTTATGAAGCCGTCCTCCACGTCCGTCTCAGGATTTCCTGGCATTAAGAGGAGATGAAAGTTATCACATCCTTGAAACGCTCATTGGCGGTGCCATCAGTTCCTGCCGAACAGAGATTCTGGTAACCTGCCCGCTGGCCACAATAGAACCTGCCCTCACGCCTCAGTTTATAGCCCTAACTGCCAACAGAGGAGGTGGATCCTACCTGGAAGATTTGAGCCAAAGCTCCGGATTTTTATTAAAAACGCTTCAAGTCAAAATGTTGGCTCTGACAGCTTGTCCTGCGGTCTTGCCCAACAATGGCTGCCTTGAGCGTTTTTCCACTACAATTTCTGACCCTGTAGGTTCTCCATGATCACAATGTGCAGCAAAGTCACTGAAAGACCCCAGTTTGTCCTTTCCGTGTCAAATCAAGTACACAAAAACAAAATATAGCATCTATTGCAACCCTTTAGTCTTATTTTCTTCAGCCTGAAAGAATGCTATTTGCGGCCTTCGCCCTCAGAGGCTTTTGACCAATTTTCAAATAAAAATTTTTTTACATTAAATAAATTCTGTGCAGGGAAAGTCTTGGACTTACTGAACCGCGTGGTTCTTGAGCTGCATTTTACAATAATTGTGTCTGACTGGTCGAAATTTCAGGCTATTAAAATAACTTTCCTTCTCAACAAGCAGTTTCTGAACACGTACGGATTTATATTCAACAGCAAGAAACGATGTGCCCTTTCCCTGTATAAAATGGTGATGAGAACAGTTTGTGAGCGCTGTCTAAAACAAAGTAGTTTTCTCTACCTTTAAATCAGTTGTACAAGTTTATTATTACATTTAAAAGTAACAGCTAATTCTTGCTGCAACAATGTGTCTCTATATCTCCATTTAACCAAATGCACTAGCGGGTTACATACGGTCGTACGTCGCCGTGTCCCGTGCAGCACAGCGCCGGGCCCACGTCCGAATCGTTCTGAGCAAACTAATGTGCGTGATGGAGAAATCCAGCCAGACCTCCTGCTGGAGTCGGGTTTCAGACACTGACGGCCTTTAAACCCTTCAGCACCTTTCCTTCCACGTCAAAGTTCTTTTCAAAATATTTTATAACTAATGCATGCTGTAAGCAAGTATGAATAACAACCTCTGCGGACAGTGCCGGGGTACAGACAGCGATACTGTTGGCTCCAGTAGGCGGCAATCCTAGTTCCCTCGGGGAGGTACCGCACAGAGGGGGGCTTCACATCAATTATCTGGGCAGGAGAACAAAAAAAGAGGTTCCTGTAAAATAGTTGCTCAGATGCAGGAATAAAAGGATAAACTAAATATGGTCCGGAAAGGTGATTCTGAGACCGTAGCCACGGTGCGAACAGAGGCTACGGATAAAAAGCAACCATTGGGTTGCGAGCTCACGACAGCCCTCGCAGAAGAGAGACGCTCACCGCTTCCTGCAGCAGCTGCTCCAAGCAGTAGATGTGCGGCCTGTTCCCTCGCTCCCCCTCCACCGTCACTCTGTATCTGCAAGACACACGGTTCACAATCCTTGGTGCGCCCCGAGGGCCTCACTCCCCCACCGTGCTCGTGGCTTCACCCTAGTCAGAATTTATAAACTAGGTACGCGGACAAGGATCGTAATTGCAGTTTGTGAGAGGTGATGGTGTCTTTGGACTGGTGTCGCCGAGGAGGGGTTAAACCTTGGGAGCTCGGAGACGAGCTGGGAGCTCAGTCAGCTGCAGCATTAATCCAGCACTCCCTTGAGGAGAGAACATGTCTTTGGTCAGTCCAACAGCACCTGACTGCTGAGCTGAGCTTTGGCTTTCAGTTCCTCTCCTGGGATGAATCATCTTACATAGGTCTTAAAGGGACAACACATGCTATAATACTGTACTAATATTTGCATCTACTCTATGTATTTATTTAGGTCACAAAAATATAAATATCATTCACTAATGGCATTAAATATTTTGTGGGAGGGGAAGAACGTAGGCTTCCACAAAACACATGTAAGCAAATGTAACAAGACCGCTGAAGGTACAGTTGGTAGTTTGCTCTATAATCTTCCAAAACCAAGTATAATACATGAGACACTACTAATGGAACAAAACAAGATTAATACACGAGAACAGCCTTTCACGTATGAGGAAAAAACACAATATCTTATATATCATCTTATATTCCTATCTCTATAGGGAAATTATTCACAACAACAGTAGGGCATCTGGAAGGGGAGGGGTGCTCACCGGACCGCTAATATTTAAGGTCATTTCACAACTAAAAATGTTTGTTAAAAGGAGAGAAGCGGCTTTGCGAACATTCTGTCTCAGAAGACCCCTGTCACTCAAGAGTATAAAACCATTACACTGAGTTGGGCCTCAGATGGTGGTTGGCAGCAGCGGCTCCCTCGAACCCCTGCAGCAGCAGCAGCGTCTTTGCTCCTCATCTCACTCGCAAGCGCCGTTTCTCCAGACAGCTGGAGCGCAGGGGCCTCGCGCTACCATGATATCGGTCATGTCTGGAGGGTCAGAATTGTTTTTACAGCATCCAGCCTGGAGAGGAAGAGCTCTTTGCCGTTCTGTTCTCAGTGGGCTGAGGCTCTCTCTGACAGAAGGAGCCATCGGTTTGGGAAGCAGGTAACCAGAGGAGAATACTGCGCGCACGTCTCCAACAGCTCTTGCAAGCCACAGGCTCCCAGACTGTCCAACACACCACGCTTGGTGTCACGGGTTCAGGGACTGGGTGTTTCCGTTGCTTTTTCATTGCCCGAACTGGGTCTCGGGAGTTTTCACACCAGACACTCAATAGAGCCGTCTGCCCATTCACTCCACAGAGAAACGCAGAGTCTTCATCGCCTGCCTTTCTTCGTCTTTCTTCAAAGTGTTTAATAGGTACACTGGATGCCTCCCTTGCCCAGAAAAAGCTCAGCATGGGTTTTATGTCTGTATTGAGCCAATCATTTTCATTTAGCTAAAACAGCTCTATCTATTTGATCGCGCTTTACGTGGGGCTACAGAAAGACCGTTCCGACAGGCTTCGTCGCGAGCAGCTGGCGTATAACATCCCTGGCCTCACCACACATTCCTTTCACCAATTATGTCCACTCCATGGGACTTGGCTGATGTCATAACAATGAGCCCCTTTGAGGCTCTACAACAAACATCTGCTCAACTTTACAGAAGGTACGAGTTGGGGTTCATTGACAGCAGGAGTGTGTAAGGTGGGTCTGTGACATGTTAAAAGCCTTTTAACAATAACAAGAGCAGCACTGAAATTGGTCAATCGGGGAGATAAGCGTCGGCCAAATAGAGCAGCATTCCAGCAACCCCCGAAAGACACGTCCCACTAATTGAGACAAGAACCTCAAGGGTTTAGTTGAAGGGGGGGGGGGGGGGGGGNGGGGGGGGGGGGGGGGGGAGGGGGGGGGGGGGGGGGGGGGGGGGGGGGGGGGGGGGGGGGGGGGGGGGGGGTGTCTCTGAACACTTGGACACTATTCTGATGCTTGTTTCAGAGTCACGTGGATTTTCACCACAGGAAAGTACAGTAAAACACAAGGTTGGCCAGTCACTGTGACCTTCTCCCTGGCCCCGTGATGCTGAGCAGTGCTCATACATGCAGATACTCTACCATGTGGACAGATCAACGACACACAGGTTTCCCCTCAGACAAGAGTATTTGACATGAATTTCTGTTCGCCTGTGAAGTTATTTAATACCCTTTACTGAGTTACAACCAAATACGGGTCTTGTTTTTTGCACCACACGTGCAAACGCATGCACGCACACACGCACGCGAGTGGATATAAGCAACAGTATGACAGCAGCGTGAGCGTTTCCGATACTTGGAGCTCAGTAAAGTTTGTTTTGAAAACGAGCTGCTGATTCTCACCCTTTTTGCCATTAGTTGCGAGTGACCTACAAGGACACAACAGCCACCCCCAGTTCGCTGGTGGCACAGCTACGTTCTCGGCCACATTCGCTGCCTCCACACCTCTGATTCAAGCTGTGCTTCTCGTCTCTTTATCTAGTGCATCTGTATTGCTGTTATTACACTGTTGTGCATATGATTAATGAAAGGAAGTATCTGTTTTTTTTTTTTTTAACATAAACCCCATCTCCTTCTGATAAGCTTCGGTGGTTAAGGGAAAGATTCCGTCACATTGGTGGTGGCGCAATGCAGGACAAAACCCACATCTTTTCCCCAGCACACCTTATTGTGCCTATAGGTTTAATCGTACTAATGGAAAGGAGAGGGAGCACACAAACCTGCATGTGCGCACATTATCACCATGCTCATTAACAGACGGTTGTACTGCCGAACAGATTTTCTCTGCTTTGAATGCTTTTAGGTGCTGCGTACAACATAGATTTGAATGTGAATGTGAGAACGGGCAGAGGACAATCCATCTGTTCCACCCGGCCCTCCTCTCAGCCCGACGAGTCCCGTCTTTCTCTTCAGCGTGGACACGTAACAATCTTTTCAAAACATCGTTTCAATGCGATGCTAAACTTTCACTTCTCGAGCAGTAACTGGGGTGAGCGGCGGGGACAGCAATACATCCCTAAACAAAAGCCCCCTTTGCAGGAAGGCAGAAGCGCTTTATGCCAAGACAGAATGAGAAATGGGGTGGAAATCACAGCAGCCAGTGGTTGGGCAACAGCGCACATTCTAATGACCTGCAAATAAAAGGCTTCAGTCACACTATGCGGGGATAATATTTCATTCAAAACAAAAGGTTATTATTGATTGGTTTTAAGAAAAGACTGTTGCCGTAATGAATGGTAGAATTCAAATACTTATGACATCGGTGTTACTGTAGTTTCAGTCCTATTAATCCATGACTCTGGGAATTACACTGCCGTTGATCATCGGTTCTCAAATTTACTGCAACGGCACTGTGATAGGAAGGCTGCCAAATATTTGTAAAGAACAGATGCCGTTTCTTTCAGAATGACGGGGATAAATACATTCATCCAAATGTGCATTGCGCTGTCTCCGTTCTGTTTTTTTTTTGGGTACCCCTCCAAACGTTTACGTTTATTTTCACCTGAATGCATTTGCCCTTCTTCACAAGCACCTGTTCAGTAGCTCATGAACTGATGTAACAATTTGCAGCGTGAGCTTTAAGAGTACTGGCATTCCATTTTAATAAGATGGCTCTCAGTGCAGCCAAAGCAGACTTCCCAAATGCTCATCGGAGTGGCAGCATCCGCAGCGCGAGCCAACAGTGGAGCTGTGAGGGCCGCCTGAAGGAGCCCCCTTTCCGCCTCGTCGTCACCGTTTTTCAAAGAATAACTAATCTATTTCGTATTATGTTGCGCATGCAGTTTTCAAGCTCCATTTAGGCAAACGTACTGCATTGATGACCTCTTACAATGCTGTTTCATTAAGTGCAACATTTCTCAAGAACACATGAAGACCTCTAATCCAGATAATACTGTACGCCGGTCTCCATCGGGGGGGTCCTGTGTTTAGTACGATACAAGGAGGTGGTGTGTTCAATAAACATTTTTTCCCCATTACAATTTCAACTTTCAATTTTCAGTTAGGAATTTGAGACTTTGAATAATAAATCGGCAGTGAGAGGTTGTGTTTAATAATAAGGCGGAGGTTCTGTGTCTGAGGAACACTGAGGCTCTGTGTTTCATAATGGACAGGTGGACGGTGTGTGTTTAATAAGGGACAGGGGAGGTGCTGTGCTTAATAATGAAAAGATGTTATGTAAGGCTTGGGGAGAAGATGAGATGGGGTTGTGCTATAAAAGGGATGCGAAGGTACTATGGCTAATAAGGGAAAGATTTTGCACTGTATGTCATAAGACATTGGGAGGTAATAAGACTGTGGGAGCTGTTTTAAGGGGATGAGGAGGTACTGTGGTTAATAAGGAATGAGAGAGGTTCTTTGTTTAATGAGGGAAAGCAATGTCATATTTTATATAAGACGTGGTCGGTAATGAGACATGAGGAGGTGCTGTGGCTAATTTGCAAAGAGGAGGTGGTATGTTGTTTGCATAGCAACAACTTGGTTTAAAATTTAAACCGAGTCCCAGGGATCGAGCCCATTTGCCCTCTTGTTTCATATTAATATCGCACTAACTGGACTCCAGAATTTTGTGGAGAGGTCGATCAACTTAAGGCAGCTTTTAACTTCCATAACGCATGATGACAGAGCAGAGTTTGCTGTGCATCCATCCCCCATGCCTCACCCAAAGTGAAAACTGGAGCTGTGTAGTATTTCACGGTTGCCTTTGCTGTCAGCCCAAAGCCGCCTCAGTAACCCCGTGTCAGAGCAGCGAGGAAAGGAGGCCTGCTAACAAGGCGCTTTGACACCCGGGCCAATTTGCAGATGTCTTACATGTCCGGGGAGTGAACCGTGCTGACGTGGCCGGCGTAGAGCAGCTTGTCGTCCATGGGGATGAGGACCCTCAGCCCGTCCTTCAGCTCATCCTTGTCAATCACGCAGCTCCGTGGGGCTGCAAGGCAGGGTGGCAACACAGCCAGACAGACAGCGCAGGAACTGCATTACTCAACACCCCCCATTATAACTTCATCAAAACGACATCAAGAGACGAAGGAAACATTTACTCTTAAAATAGGCCCATCCCATTGGAGTGCATTGTATCCTTCATACTCTGCTGGCAGTAGCAGCTCTTTGGCAGAAAAAAAAAAAAAAAAAAAAAAAAAAAAAAAAAAAAAAAAAAAAAAAAAA
>UFQX01000598.1:105437-145105 GCA_900497675.1 Arapaima gigas | reverse complement strand
GGGGGGGGGGGGGGGTTAATAATAAAAAAAAAAAAAAAAAAAAAAAAAAAAAAGGCAGGCACAATTTTTGACAAAACAGCAGAGTGTGAACGAGAGGCAAACCACGAGACAGCAATGTCTCTAAAGGACTCCTAGAAGACATGGACGCACACCACTATAATCGATATGTCATTATATAATCATATGCCATGCACTGTTTTCATAACTAGCTCGGCGAGGGGATTTTTCCCTTTTTCCATTTCTCACACGCTGCTCTGACTTTGACCTTTGAGACTTAATTACAGCCATCTCCTTCAGTAAATTTCCTGAAAACACCTTCCTCGCGTGGACCATTTAGGTTAATTAAACAGAAATATTAAAACACTTGATTATCATAACCTCATAGTCATAGTCTCAGTTGCTAAGTAGCTTGGCAAAAAGTAGCTAAACCCTAGTTTGTACCTTCTTAAATGCATTTATGCTTACCTCCTTGGGCTTTGGCTTGGCCCTGCTCCTGTGTGCTGGGAGGACAGGAGAGCAGCTCGGGGGCCTGCGGCTATCCGAGGCGGCCTCGGGATGTGTTGGGGAGGACAGGGAGTCTTTGCCCTTCTTCTTCTGAAACACAGTTCACACACAGCGCTGGAGTCGCCCAGTCAGTGGGCATCAACCTGCACGATGACCTCACGAACACGACGGCCACACTTCCACAGAGACAAACGTTTGATGCCGTGAGACGCGATGCAAACTCATTTCCGAACCTGTACCCCGATTTATTTGGATGCAGTAGAACAAACCTTTCTGACACAGTTGGGTTCCAAAAGCATCAAAGTCATCTGTACTGCTCATAACCCAGAGAGAGAGCGAGAGAGCAAAAGATGGATCAAGCACAGATCAGGCCATCTATTAGTTTCCCACCACACGGCGGCAGTCGGCGGGGGGCTTGATTGTACTGCAAACACCCCCTGGACACCTGCTGTGAAGGAGGCACCGTAAGCTGGTGCTCCCTGCCTGCTCTGATGCAGATTTACAAGGCCCCCAATGTGTGTCAAACCGGGATCTGTTTCCACAAACAGGAGATGGGTGTGCCAGCAGACAGCTCTCACCTCCTTGGGCTTGGCAAGCACTTTCCTGGGGTTGCACTGCAAGGCCTTGGAAGAGCGTGGAGGCTTTGGAGTGAGAGTAGGCGGACTCCCCGGGGAAGAGGGTGTCGCAGAGGCGGCGTCATGCAGGAAAATACGCTCGCTTCTCCTGCGAGTCCAGCAGTCCTCTTCGCCAAAATCAAAGCCCAACTCTCTGGCTGGCTTCATGTGCTGCGACTTCCTGCCCAAGTCGGGCACCTTGGGCCTGCCGGGGCCAGACTCCTCCTGCGTTGTGCCTGATGGGTCCGACAGGGGCAGCTCGCGGGAGATGGTGCTCTTCTTGTGCAGGAACAAAGGTACTTTCCTGTGGACCCTGGCGCTGTTCTCGGAATCTGCCCCTGGGATAGATAAGTGGAAGAAGAGGCGCTCTTGTATGCATGAACACTGGCTCCACAAACCTCCAAATAGGAACATCGAACGGACAACTTCAAGTGAGCCTCTCGTACGAAGGTATACACCCACAGTAGGTCTCGCACACACGTACAGCTGCCGATACTGGCAAGCGAGGGACCTGACGGTTATAAACAGGCAGTACAGAAATCCCCTTAGTCACATAGCAGAGACTCAGGTTTCACTAGTCATATGGCAACATATTAACCGCCACGTTGATGCCACTTTCAAATCTACCTTTGTGGACGATCAGGCACTTTCCACAAAAAATAAGATCTGGGTGAGTGCAGACCTGTATGCTATCCAAAAATGACCCATTGCAGTGGCATTCAAGATTCTGTTCTTACATGCAGTTGAATAAGTGAATAATTTGTATCTCAAAAGACATCTGCCATCTGTCACGTCCGTTAGGAATTCAGCTGGCTTTGCACCAATAATTTATTTCTTAAAGAAAGAAATAATTCACACTCGACCTAAACAACTGATAAGAATCGGGTCTGCAACAATTGGCATTTTTTTTTATTCCCTAATGTTGGCGATTTCTGGAATACAGAAATACAAAACACTGGAACCTTTAATTTACATAAAACAGTAGTTGCCTACAACCAAAGGTCACCAATTCCTATCAAAAATTTCAACCTGACAATGCAAGGGATGTCATCTCTCTTTGCGCCTGTCAACTCCCCATGTTTTCATTCTTTGTCAGAAATAGCTGTTCCTATTTTCTCTGCCAGATGTGCAGTGCATTGTGGGTTATTCCCCTGCCTCATTTTCTGTAGCCGTAACAACAAGAGCAACACTGTCTACATGGAATAAGACCTTGCTGATAAAACCAGATGCGTGAGGGAACAAAATATATATGTGTACTTATAAACACCGTCTGGGGTATTAATTAGGAAGACTTCTCCCCACTTCCATCATGTTAAATCCAGTGCTGTCAGGATCAGACGCTGCGTGCTCTACCCCATCAAAGCGGTACATATGCTAACAATGCACACAAGGAGAACACGCAACCTGATTTACTGAGACGAATATAGTCTCAAGACACCGAGGAGTTTCACAGCAGAACTGACATGTTTGTTTTAAGAAACTCTAACTTTGCCCTGCTGTACATGCTTATGTTGCTGCTCTAGTTTAGTTTGATCTCCTCACATTTTGGGAGAACTTGAAGCTGGTGTTAAAAAGCAGTTAAGGGCAAAGTGCCAAATGGTTGCATTTGATTATATCAGTAGATATGCCCCTTAGAGAGAGGAGTCACTCGCATCAGATGGAACATGGGCATCCATTTTCCCCTCACAGTGGAATAACAATATTCCTACAAAGTCGACAGAAAGGGGCTGCTAAACGCACGTCGTCTTACCCAGAAGGCTTTGCCTCTCTCCCTTCTTCCTGACCTTGTGCTGCGCCTCCAACTGGACGACAGACAGTGGTGTGGACGTGAGTGGGCTGGGTGTGGCACGGGCGGCAAAGCGAGCCAAGAGGCCCAGTCCACTCTCCTCCAGAGAAGAGGAATACACGCCATCACTTGCATCCTGCTCACAGTCAAACCCTTCCTCCTCCTCAGTTTCCTCCTCATCATCATGCTCTTTCTTCCAGGAGTAATCTGTGTAATTTAAAAAAAAAAATTTAAAAAAAAAGTTATCCACTTAGCTCAATAATACATGAAACAACTTGTGAAAGTTACTGTTCTCACACTAAATAGTGCATCTATAATGTTTACAAACCTTTAGTGGATTAAAACGAATACAGATTTCCCTTAATTTCATCCAAATAAGTTGTAATGCAAGACAAAACAAAGGACTACCGATAACGTGCACATCAAACAACAGAACAGAGGTTACTTTGTTGCTGGGAGTGTCTCTGGTCCTCTGTAATGGTAATCTAGCACAGCAAAGGCTAAGGGTATCCAGCATAAAATATTGTTAAATTTATTCACAAGTCTGCACACCAATAAAAATGATTAAAGTACAAGAACTAAGCTTGATTTAATGTAAGCACTGTGTGAAATTTGGGGTGGCCTGCATTTCATAAATACACTAGAATCAAGAGGAATTAAAGCAGGATTTAAAAAAATTTTTTTTTTTTTTTTTTTTTTTTAAATTCAAGCTGCAATTTAGTACCCTGCTTAAGGTGAAAGACTAGACAGAAGCAGGCTAACAAGAGACAATGCTCCCGTGCCGATATAGCTGACTGCGCACAACAATGTGAGCGTGGGGGAGTTTGCTGCTACAAGCAGAAATCCAGACTAAAGAAGACATAAATTATTAACGGTTCATTTTGAGAGGATCCTGTCAAAAAAGCAAAAAGGCAAGTGGGTGGGGCCTGTCAAACACCCTCATGGAAAAATTATGACGGACAGCCGACTTTCTTGTTTACCATCATTAGCAGACAAGGACGCGTTAATATATAATAAAGCAGGGCGACCGCAGCTCTGGGTTTTCAGGTTTGGAAGGAGGGAACGTGCTGGTTAATGTGTGTGGAAAGCACAATGTTGGGCATAACGGGAACGTGTACACTCATCACAGGGTTTTGACAAAACCAACTTGTGTATTTCAAACGTGTGTTAAAAATGGCCATAAATTATGAAAAAATCAATTCCTAATGAAGACAAAAGGGTAATTTCTACACTGTTTCTGTAACAGGAGCTAAATTTTACAGTGTTCCCCCATATTGTCACATTAAAATAGTAATGTGACAGACAGTGATAGAGGCCGCCTAAAAACAGCAGTAAATTTTACTATTAAAAAAAGAGAAAATGGTTATACGAATAAAAACAGCATGCATCTAACATGCAAATACATGACTGCAGGACAATGCTGCCAAAAGTTATTGTGCGTATTGAACATCATTCAACTAAATGGGCAACCAGTACAGCTGTGCACGACATACAGAGGTGTTCGATTCACACATATTCACATAAAAAGTTTAGAATTTCCATGAAAAATGAAATGCAGCGCCAAATACGGTACTTTACAGACTCAAAAACAATACTGTGCAACGTCAGTGTCGATTCAGCACAAGTGCAAGTTTCATTTCTTTATGGCACTTTCACATCCCATCGACGAATCAAACTCTCACTCAACAAAACTGCTCTGTCAGTGCACGGCAACACGGCTTCAAAGACATAAGCCACTATAAACAGACTGGGCAACTTAAAAAGGAAAAACAAAATGGTTAATAACAATGCTTTGCTGTCCTAAACATTTTGCCAAAATAGAATGGTACAAAAATGTGTATCGTGAAGGGAGACTATAGTCTGTCACTCGGTAATTTAATTAATATGAGAGCTGGTTCTGATGTGGCTGTTTGAAAATGAAACAAGGAAACGTTTTACATACCACAATCCCATTACCCCCCCCCCCCCCGAAATGTACAGAAAACCCAAAGACCTACAGAATCAAAACTCATAAAACAGGGCAACCCACTGTGCACGATATCATCTTATAATACCTTACACTACCACGAGGATAGTTTTTTTTTTTTTTTTTTTTTTTTTTTTAAAATCCAGCCATCAAAATATACTTAGTGCTGCCATTTGAGTGCTCGGGCTAAATAGTCATTAAGAGTCATTAATTGATGAAGTAGTGGCTTGAATGCTGGCTCTGAGGTATTCATTTTCATTTGCATTCGGTCTGCCCTTTGTTATAATTCTATGCCTTGGTAATTATAAATAAAACAAGGAATGGCAAATTGCATTCAAATTGCAGCCAGTCTGGCATATTGATTCTCAATACACTTGAAATTCCTTTACAATTGTAGATATCTGTAAACAACATAAGGAAAGGTAGATATCTACATCTAACAGACAACTGTGCATGAACTCAGTTTCAGAATGCAATGAAACCACCTAATGATTTAACAAAAAAATAAAAATAAAAAAATAATCACAGAAGGGGAGACAAAGCACCCGTGTTTTTAGTGTAAAATTAAAATAGGCATATTTAATAAAGCTGCAAGAAAAACTGAAAGGGAAACCTTTCCAAACACCCACACACTGTTTCGGTCACAATTCTACAGATGCTGCTGGGGGGAAAAAAAAAAAATAAAATAAAACTAAGCCAAATATATGGTGCACAATTAAAACAGGCACTTTGAGTCAGCTGTATCGTGCGCCATCACACACAGACAAAGCTAGTGCTAGAGATCAATATCGGCATCAGCAATCACTTTCACACCATGTGGCCGAGGGATAACCGGAGAGGAGGAACTGCTGTGTTTCATTAATTATGTATGTAATGGGGGGGGGGGGGGGTTTGGCTCAGCAACCTTGATCGGAGGGGGCCTCTGAGGAGTCACTGATGGACAGGGGCGGTCTGCGTTTCCTCNTTTTTTTTTTTTTTTTTTTTTTTTGGGGGGGGGGGGGGGGGGGTTTGGCTCAGCAACCTTGATCGGAGGGGGCCTCTGAGGAGTCACTGATGGACAGGGGCGGTCTGCGTTTCCTCTCACAGAGCTGCCTGGATGCTGCACCCCGTTTCAGGACGGAGCCATGCTTGCTGGTCACTGCATTTTGTAGGCTGGGTCGCTGGGAGAGCAATTGTGGCCAAGCTTCTTTCAGCAAATCCATATCCTCCTCCGAATCTGTGTCTGTTACGAAATCGGGAAGCCATACAGATAAGTCAGAATTCTGCACCAATTCCCTTTAAAAGCGTTATTTGTTAGGCTGCAACAGTCTGACACTTTCCTTCCAACTCCTGTTATAGTGATGTATTACTATAATAAATACCAATACTCAAGTTTGCCTACAGTGCACCTTAAAATCTAATGCAGCCTGTAATGAACAAAAAGAAAAATATTTAAAATGTTCAATACATAGTGCAATCTGCAGGAGTGTCTCCACATGCAAAATCAGCAAGAATGTTTAATGCATCACAGGGTTTACCACATTAGCCAATGTGCCTTTTTAATTACGGTTTCACTCTGTTAGAAAGCACTTCTGTTAGAACGTAGAATTTTATTAAATCATTCTTCGTTAACCATATTTAACTGTTTAAAACCTCAGAGCTGAATAGAAAACCACTTTCTGGTCATATTTGTCTTTATGTCATCCGCCAACACGTGTGTTCATAGGAACCCGTGCGATACACAATATTAAAACCGTGCCAATGCACGCTTTATTTAACAAACATTTTACTATATGGGAAACCCCAGAAGAGACCTGAAACCTTACACTCGCGGGTGGGTGAAGCAGCCTCTCACCGCACGAACAACAGCTCACTTTGAATTGCGCTGTAGTGTACAATGACCACATGGCCGACCTTTCAGTGGTCACAAAAATTCCAAGTTCTTTATTCAGCTTCCATTTACCTCCACTGGAAGGACACTTCGGGTCATCAAGACTTTTTGGTCTGCTTCACTTGCCCTATTTACCTTTCATCTCCATTCTCTGAAGCGTGAATAGTTTGCTGCAACTTCCAGAGCTGGGAGACTTGCTGAATTTGGTGAGAGACAAGACCTTGTGAAGCTTGGATGCCAGCTGCTCCTGAACAGTCACTTTGCTACTCCTCTTTGCTTGAATCTGCTAGAAAGAAGGTGCAAGAAAATGATTACAATACAGTGCACATTGCTCAGTGTTTATAAACATACACACTGGCTGCTCCTGTTAGAAAAATTTCTGTTTACAGGTGAACGTAACCTGTGTTTAACAGGATAGCCTACAGGTGTCATTAAAACCGAGAACAGAAGAGGCGCATTTAACCAATTTAACCAATATTTATTACAGCTATACTGGAGACTTTACAAATCCCGACTCACAAGTAAATCAAGAAATATTTGCGTCACGTAGCTTCTATAGATTGTGTCTTTGGGGTAAAAGTGACAAATTGAATTAAGAACATACTTCTGAGGAAACAGTAGCATATTTTTTAAGTACATATTGTCTGATTTAATACATTTATTTAGTTATGGAAAAGCAACTAATAGGACAGATATGGAGTGTATAGGACTGACCTGTTGAGACAAGACTGAGGGAGAGTCCTGCTCATTCCAACTTTTATTCCTCCTCTTGGCCTGTCCAGCACCACTGTCTTCACTGTCATCTGGGCTTGGGCCACGCAGTTGCTTCTTTACTCCTTCCCTATACTCACAGTCTTCGAACAGGGGCAGGCTCTCGCTAAAGCCAGCAGGAGCGGTGTCAGTCTAAACTACACAATCGCGTCACCGTACGCGGATATGAACGGGAGCAGATGATATACTCACGTCCCACAATCGGCGGCTTCTTTGCTTGCGAGTAGTGAAAGTTCAAAGACACCATGTTTCCTCTTCCTTGGCCTTCCGGGTCCTCTTCTGAACAAGCTCTCATTTTTGCCCCCTTTTTGCTTCTCCCTGACAAAACAAACCAAAAAGGCTCACGTACAAACCTACACCTACTAATCATTTTCAAGGTTCACTTTGTTAGTCTCCCTTGTGCAAAAGTACAAGCAGGAGCACAAACATTGTTTCTCCTGAACCACAGAGCACAATACACTAAAACAGAAAAAAAAAGAAACAGACAAGACAGAGGTAGACAGAAAAATTATATGGAAAAATAAATAAATTGATATTGGTACCTATGGAGGCATAGACAGACAGAGATGGATAGATAAATAAATAGACAAAATAAAGAATAAATAAATTGTAAAGACACAAATGGGTGGGGAAAAACCCAGTGCAAATAGTCAAACAGCGGATATGGTGGAGACGATACTGCGAGAGTGGGTAGTAGTAGTGATCAGTTCCTAGCTTTCATTAAAGTCCAAACTGCATAAAAACCACACATCAAGTGGTGTGCAGATTATGCAGATTTAATTTAAATTTCTTTTGTTAAGTTTATCATACAAAAATGCAATGACTGTGCTTGACTTCAATTCCTGGTAGCCTGTGGAGGTGTGGAACCGCACAGCTCACCAGCCTGTGACTCACCCAGAGTCACACCGTCGCTGTAATTTTACCAGCTCCCTCTGTCTGTCTCTGTACCGCCTCTGCAGTTCAGCCAGCTTCATGCGGTAATCCAGCTCCAATGCCTCTATCCCCTCTGCGGATGACTTCATGCAGAGCAGCTGCGGCCCAGAGGTCAAAGGTCAGCAGAGAATTGCTGTATCATGGGGTGAGCTATAAAGACAATTCCTTATACTCAATGGCTTTCTAAGAATGCATATAAAGAAATAGTGACCTTGGCACATGCTTATTTGTATCCTTGGTGCACTGTCTGAGGACCAATTGTGTGTAGCACTACATATGATGTAGTTTGGGGGCAAGATGAATTTTGGCCTTTATGAACAAGTCCAAAAATACATGCAACAAACCTTCCTTGCTTAAGTTTCTTGTATGCAAATACACATCTTTAGATTCCAAAAACGCAGTACAAATATCCAAACCATACATACCAGCAATTCAAGTCTTCTAATAATAATAATAATAATAATAATAATAATAATAATATTTATTAACGGTCCTATCAATGAGTCAGCAAAATACTCATCACAATCACAAAAGGTAACAGGTTGACTTTATTCACTGATACATGGAGGTTAAATAAATATTAATAATGTTGGCTTGAAGAAATATTTTCCCCAGAAGATTAATCTGCTTACAGAGTCATCTTTCTTGTGCCTCCAGCTGTATGTTTTGTTTGGGTTCAGCTCTCTAGGAAGACGGGTGGTAAGGACAGGTTCGCACTCGAGCTCTTCCAACAGCACCTGCCTTCCAGCCAGCAGAAGATTCTCAAGGCCACAGCGATTCACACCTGCACACCAAGTATACTACTCAGTAATTTGCACCATCATTTACACTGGGACTTGGGGCACGATATGCACAAAAGAAAGTGCCAGACATAAATGCGTTTTGGAAATTTTTACGATTTATATAGCATCCATCCGGGGTGTAGTTTCATAGCTTGATGCCCCGTTATTCAAGCGTGGGCTCTAGACTACCACAACCCTGACCATGATAAAATGTTTAATGGATGGATGCATAACATCCCTGGGCACAAGGCCAGAAGACTATACACCCTGGTTGGGACACCGGTATATTTCAGAGCAATTTGTAAAAATATACAAAAATATTTCCAAAAATACACTTTTAAAACATTCCACACTTTTAACCATTATCACGGGTGAGTCCACTTTAATAAATCATTAATCGCAAATGTAAAGCAAATGACCATTTCTGGAGCCCCCCCGCTACTGAGAGGAAACATACACTGAGTTTTATTGCGACTCCACTCCGCTTCCAGCTGGGCAATTTCACTCAGCAAAGCAATTCCCTCAAGGGCAGTGGACTCCAAGGAACCAAGGCCAGTAGAGACTTGTAACTGTCCAAACGCACCCATCACTGGTGTCAGTGAGTGGGCCTGGGGCAGCCCACTGGCAGTTGCCAAAGTGAGCATGCCAGCCACGGGCTCTTCGGGTGCAGCAGTCAGCACAGGAGGCGGGCATGGAGGAAGGGTGCTCTGGTCAGACAGGTGATTTTCACAGGAAGATTCAGATGTTCTAGAGAGCTGGGGGATGGAATCTTCCACACAACACCTTTTCCCCATTTCCTCAGGCTGAGTGATCATCTCTTCTGGTCTCTGAAGCTTGCAGGCTGGTGCTTTGTGACTCTCCATGGAAAGGTCACTTGCTGCACAAGCTGACCTATCCCAAACCTCTACTTTGGGTCCCACCTGTGAAATGGTTTTAGTCATCTCTTGGTAGTTTTGGACTGACAAATCCTCAGGTTCCACAATTTCAGTTCTCTCCTTTTTCTTGTCTGTCCTGTCCAAATTGGCCATGTCTCTCCCGTGCTTAGAAGTCGAGTGAGGATCTTGGTTTGCACTGGGTGGTCCAATTTTAACACTGTGTAATGGTCCCAAAATCCTTTGGCTAAGAACTTCCTCTCCATTCTTTAACGAAAGCTCCTCTTTGAGCGAAGCACAGTCCTCTCTGGAGACCTGAAGAGGCTCCACCGCAGCAGGGGAATGCACGTGCGCCATTTTGCTGTTGGCCGAGGTAGCTATGCGCTCAGAGGTTTCCACTGACAATGGCACTTCTGGTGCTGTGCCATCGGTGTCCATCACAGCGGCTGGCTGGAGGAGGTAGGGATAGGGATTGCCGAAAGCAGCCGTTATCGATTGGTATGTGTGTCCAAGAGGAACATCTGCCAAAAGAGATGAGAGAGCAGTTTGAGAGGCTTGGGACATGTATCCATTAAGTTGAAGGTTTCAATGGGCTGAAGCTGCCCTGCGACAAGAGTGACAAAACAATTAGTCACAGACCTCAGCGCTTTTGAAACGTGGCTTCATGAAAGTTTTATGAGCTAAATTACTAAAGAGAAAAGCTGAACCGTACTCCCAAACAAGTACACACAAAGCACATTACTCAAGGAATGACACTGTATTTGTACTAATGAAAGAACATACAGACTTCTGGTCAGTAGAGCCCATTGTGCTTGAGTGGCAAAGGACTAAAATATCCATCTAAAACATCTTTTATACGCATTTCATCAACGCATCTCAGCACCAGCCAAACCTTTTCTGAACATGTTTGCAAGTACACAAAACAAAATGACTTGCCTCGATAATAAGAGCATGCACAATAATTTAAGTGAAAGAAAAAGTCATCTTTCTTACCATGATACATCCTTTTTAATGGTGCTGCATGTTGTGCCTGTACATTTTTCTCCTTCTCCGTGTGCTCTACAGGCTCCTCTTTGGGTGGGTTGAGTGGAGGCGGTATGGGGGATGTAACAGAAGGGCTGGGAGTATGTTGGGTTTGGGTGAACACAGGGGAAAAGGAGGACTGCTCACCGTGGGACAGGTCTGCTTTCGGTCCTTCTTCTGATTTAAGCAGGACGAGAGGCGAACGCAATTGTACACTGGGTACTGCAGTCAGGGCCTTTTCATAAGAAGTGGACGGTAGTGGGGAGCATGAGGGTGGATTTTGGGAATGAGAAGAACCTGCATTGTCATGAGGAGACCCTGTGGAAGCAGCAGATAGTCCTGGCTTGGCATCTTCACTGCTTCTCTTGACGCCTCTGTCTTCTGGCTCTGCTCTGGGCTCATTTGCCTTTAACCTCTCCTGTTGGCAGAAAGGATACTGCTGCTTGCAATTTCCACACTTTCCTTAGTGAGCATTCAACACCAAGAAAAAGCTCTTAGGCAACAGAAGGAAATGAAAAAGAGTGCGGGAAGCAAGTGACTTTGTGTCATGCTATAATAACCACGTCGATAGAAAAATCTTAATTAAAATCAAAACTGCTACAGCAAGTACTTTATCACTGCGCTGCAGAAAATCAGAATGCTTCTTTTTGCAATCAGCGTTTTCGAGCCTGGCACTGAAGCGTAAATGGAACGGAAGTTGTCCTGTTCTGTGTGCAAGTATAAAGGTTGCATTACATAATACGTTTCATAGATAGCAGAATCCTTTCAAATAGTCATGCATTAACAGTCTCCTACAGGCCACAAACCCAGGTGCAGGGCAGTACGTGTTAACTCATCAAGCAGGTGCTGAATGAGAAGCCTTGGGGACGACTTGTTTACTTCACTGAGACTTTTTTCCCCAGACTTTATAGAGTGTGACACAGACATCCCGGGGTTCTCACCACCAACTGCGTGTCCCTTTGCAGCTCCATCGCCTGCTGCTGCTGCTGCTGCCGCTGGATCACATAGAGCTCGTGTTGCCGTAGCAGCTGGTGGTGGTGGTGGTGATGGCGAGATAGGAGCTGAAGTTGGTGGGTGTGCTGAAAAGGACCGCTTGGTGGTGGGTATACAGGCGGCCACACTGAGGGGCTTCGTTCCATCAGTTCGGCCGCTGTTGATGGTAATAAACCCCCCCCCCCCCCGCAAAAAAAGCAAACTCAAAACACAAATGTCGTATCAGCAGCAATGGTGGAAACAGTGGGAAGATTGCGGCCAGACACATACCAAAGTGTGGAAGCTGCTCTGTGGGAACAATGAGGAGCTGTCCTGACTGAGGGTCTTGAGCTATTTGGTATGGTGAAGAAAGAGAACCATGTAGGTTGGAAGAATACCCTGAAGGTACAGCTGGGTGGAGAGGGTGGCCCAACCCTGTTCACAAGTACAGGAGAAAAATACAAACACTTCATTTAGTCAGACTGTCTACACAAGCCATGATTTCCCTTGATGACTTGTTTCTGACCCTGAACTAGTATTGCCATGCACAAGACCACAGCTCAAGTTACTCCTGATCCCTGTGTTTTAGCTGTTGTAAAACACTGCTGTCAGAGTAAGTGTTTTGCTTAATTTTCTGTCTAGACAGAAATTCAAACATGAAGGAATTCTAATGTGATCATTTAGTTTGCAGTTATTTCTAGCAGAATATATGGGCACTGAGTAATGCGAAGTGCAAATCAGGGATGTTTCCTTATATGACTCTGATGCTTACCCATAGGAAAATCTAACACAGATTGGCAGGTCAGAAAACCAGACTCATGGAATCGATTAGCCAAATAAGGCTCCTAATGCTGCCTGGTAATAGAAGCTCTCCTAACATGAACCAACATCTCAAGCATGTGCAGTTCAAGTGTAGCCTTAACTTACCTAATATTTCTATGTAAATAAAGGGCAAACTAATGAGGCCAGATAAGCTATTTCATTCTGTCACTGTTTCCATCTTCAGAGTCATGAATTCTTCAGTTGGACATGATGTCTTCAGACAAAACAAGCAACTGCTGACTCACTGTTGGAACGTTCCCCACCCATACTCATTCCACGGCCATAAATGTCCATAAAAACAAGCCAATATGAAGGCATTCATTTCACTCGACCAGTATGGAAACGGAGGTGGCAAGGGACCCTTTGGATGGCAAATTTGAGACCTACCGTAAGGTGATCTGGGAAGCCACAGTGAGGGGTTGCCAGTGCGGGTGACCCAGGGAAAGGAGGTAAGATGGGAGCCGGTCTCGGCAGGCCATCGGCCCGACCCAGGCAGGACTGGGCCACCAGTCCCCGTGACGTTCTGCCCAGGGAGTGGATGCATGTGTGTGTACTCAGCCAGCTCCTTATTCTCTCTGTACAGGGAAAAATGTCCAAAAGGAGATTTCGATAGCCACATTGCAATGGCAAGCAGGTAACGATTAATTCTCAGACCCACGACAAATCGCAGGTATAATTTTCCAGCTCACTTCTATTATTTATGCACAATTGTGAGACTACAGAGAACACTTTTGAACATAAGCAGTCAGTTAACAAATATATTTCTTGAGAAAATAGTGAAAAATTAAATTTTGTACTTCTTAAAACTTATTACAGTTCTATGTCTGAGAGGAAAAAAGACAAACACATATTGCAAGAGCTAAATGCAAAAACAGTCCAACGGTAATAAACTAAGGGATATTATTAAAAAACAAAAAAGTTTCATTCCACAGAAAAGGAAGCCAAGTGTGTATCAACCAGGGTAACCTGAAAAGGATTTAACATGAGCTGGAATACTACTTACAACCCATGTGTGCCCATCTGCGCATCAATATTTCAGATATTGATGCGCAGATGGGCACACATGAGCACAAACTGAGAAGATTTACTTCTATTATAGGGTTTTGCATATATGATGCACTCCCATTCATTAATACACTTTCCATTTACTTCTGGGCCATTTTATGATCCCCGCCCCCCACCCCATCTAATTTCAGATACAGGATCCTTTCCACTTAGTCCAACCTTGAAATTCCCTTCTTAACTTCTTAGAACAGTCAATGAAGTACTGAGGCAAGTCTCACTGCAGGAATCTCAGGACACGTTTATATACGACGAACGCCTGTCCACACCGCAGCGAGCCAGGGGACCGCGAGTCCTTGTAACGACTAACCTTCAAAGGACAAACATCCTTGCCCTTTATCTGCCCTTATCTCCAGTCCCCACACATTGGAAGGAAAAATAAATCTTTTAACAGGGCTGCAGTCCCACACCTTTTGCAGAAAACTGGGAATAGGGTTTTCTTCTGTTCCCGATTCATTGTTCTTTCTATGCATGTAAGGCTGAATACAGACTCCACAGCCAAGAGGCAAAAGAATCAGACCCTCCGGAATACATTGTGAGTACATACAAAAGACTTTGCTTTCATCTTCAGAATATAAAAAACATATTAGAAGCACGAGAGCGACAAATCTTATAAACTAAGCCACAAGGGATGCTATTATTCCTAGACGCTTTGCTATTTCGGTTAAAAGGGGAAAAACAAAGCAAAAATAACTTGATTAGGTTTTCATCCTTTTGGTTTTCATGCTTTGAGTTTCCCCTGCTCAGTTCTCCTCGGGTCAACTGAAACATTACTGATTCTGCATACAAATTGGATACCGAGGCCAATGTGACTTAACCTCAGTTGTCTTTTAAAGGAGCAGCATGATTTGCCTAAAATGCTTATATCTGTACTTTCTGACACAGAAAATTACAAAGGAACAGGTCTGGGGGGGTGGGGGGGNAAAAAAAATAAAAAAATAAAAAAAATAAAAAAAAAAAAAAAAAAAAAAGGGGGGGGGGGGGGGGGGGGGGGGGGGGGGGTGGGGCAGAGAGTATTTCAAGGTTATTATATAGTAACACATTATCATTACTACAGACAATCGCAGCGTGTAGTGTTTCCAAGAAACCATCATTAGATGTTCACATGATATTAGGGTGTGGTATGAATAGAACAACTCATATTTAGGAAAAACAATCTGGCTTTACCGGGTTGTCAAATTGCCACATACTTTATACAAAATCCTTCTGTTGACAAATGCTTAAGTTCACTGGAATAATTTTGCTTCATCACCCACACGACAACATAATAATGCCAGGCAGAGGCATGTCTGCCTCCTCTTACCGCAGAAGCTTCTCTCGTTCACGCTCAAGACGGCCTGGCAGGGCACAGCCGTCACGGGGATGGACCTGCCCATCTCTGTGATTTTCATCTGGTTGGCCTGAAGGTGAAAACAAGAGAATTGAAAGATTACGAAGCGCAGAACAAAGACTCCTGACACCTTAAACACGTCACTCCTAAATGTAACAAATGCATAAGCATGGAAAAATACCTACTGAGTTTCTAGGCTGTAGCCTCTTATAACTGTCATCCTCCATGGCAACAAGAAACAAAGAGGCAATAAGGAACACCTACTTGGTCATAATCTCTAGGAACAAGAAGTGTCACTTAACAGTTTGTTTTTGTCCACATAATTCATAATCCATATTAGTTGCCCACCCATAAACAAATATTAAAAACAGGATGTAAACAGCATTACAATTTAAAAAAAGTAAGTATGTCTGACAGAATGGCTCAGAGAGAGTAGGTGTTAGATAACTCTCAGCCAAATATCAAACAGCTGCGATTATGTTCAACACAAGCCAAGTGGGATGCCATGCTAAATCATGGTGTGGATTATTGCAGCCCTCAAGACAGAATAGACTCCAAATCATGATACCATAAAAATTCAGTGGAATATAGTGAAACCAAGAACCTTTTTTTAAAAAAAAAAAAAAAAAAAAAAAAAAAAAAAAAAAAAAACTATGAATCTAAGTTAATTCTTAAAAAACTGTAGGCAAAGATAAGAAAGTAAACAAAAATTCATGTTATATGAAAAAACACAGGGCAAATCATGTCTTCATTTTATACCCCAAGTAATACAATAAAAAAGATAAGTTCCTTAGTTGAGTCCCAAGAAATTGTCTGGATGCTTCTAATCTATGGAAATATAGAATTTTATATAGCGAGAGGGAAGCAGTTTTTAGCCCACTGGGCTGTCTGCTGCGCATACAGAAAATATCTGTACCTTTCTAATAAATTAGGGGAGAGCAAGTCAATTTCAATCTCTGAAGCTTTGAGGAAAATTTCAGAAACAGATAGTATTTCTCTTCCTTTCAAAAGAAATGCATCCCTGAGAAATTCTTTGTAACACAAAGACACAATTACTATTAATTTCAATGGTACAAGTTTTATGCTTTTTTGACACCCTTTCCATTTAAGCCAAATTACTCCCAACACCACACAATTACTTTAGGAGCTGACACGAGCTATCATAATGTAACAGCCATCAAGTATAATTTCTGGCAGGTTGCTGCTCCTGGGGGCCTGTCACTTTAAGGGGTGTGCATACTGAAGAATGACACTGAGGTCCTGAGGTCTCATGGGTGCACTTAAACCAGGTACCGATACCTAGACAGGAAGAGAATCTTGAAACTTGTAAAGTCCAAGCCAAACAAATGATTAAAGATATTGCCCTCACCAAAAGGGAGAAAAGCTGGAAGACTCTGGATAGCCCTACTGTTCCCAGCTTTGAACCTAGCCCTGGGTGCTGGCTAGAGGTGTTTTTCTAGGAACTGGAGCTGATTACTGCATAATACTGTATGTCGGTCTGGTTGTACCTGCTCAGTTCTTCGTAGCTCTTTTTTACGGGACAAACAACCACTCGCGGTTTCCTCCTGCAGTCGAAAGACGCGTCCCAGGTGTGTTCGTGTGCGTTTTAAATTATTTTGCTACCAACGCCATGCATAAAATAGTGCCGTGTCCATCAAAATGTAACCAAACGTAAAAATAAACATTTATAAAATGTATTGTAATTACTTAATAAAAACGCCAACATACAGAGAATAAATATACGATGCCCCCCACATCTTCCTGTGTTAATGGAAAGAGGGTGCGTATGTGTGAATATGTGCACGCATGTATGCTCCAAACATACCCCCTAATGAGTTCATTAAATGTTTAATAATTAGTTCATTAGTGACCTAAACGTTTAAATTATAAAGAAATCCTTGGTGACCCGTTACAAAGGTGTTTAAAAGCGTTCTAGTGATATCTGGGAGAATGGGCTGTTGGTCTTGGGATCGGCTGGGAATGCCCCCCCCCCCACCCCTTTAAAATAGAATATAGGCTCCGGTTGTCCGTAATTTGCCATTCAACATCTTTTCAGGAACAAGTTACATTTGGACAACAAGAGATCCCTATATTTGCATTTCCCAAAGAAAAGCACACATCGATACCTTGTTAAAATTAGTTGCTTACCTTTGATGCTGCACAAAGAGAGGGGTCTGTCCCTGTCTGGCAGGCTTGAGCTTGGCTTCTTGCTAATGTCCCTCTTTCGAGCGACAGCCACTGCAATTCCCACTGGCGGGTGCCTGACCTCTGCTTCTCCCTGAGAGCCCACACTGTCCCTGTTGAAGGACTTTGTGCTTTCCAGTTGCTCTGACTGCCTCTTCGGCTCCCTCCCAGGATGCTGGGCTCTGGACACTTCAAGCTGGCCGTCTTCCAGCTTCATGTTGCCCAGGCCTCCAAAGGGGCTTTTGATGCCAGAAGCCTGCTGGGAGTTGTACTCCTTGGTGAAGCTGCCACTGTATTTTATTAGGCTTTGCATGGCAGACACTCCACTGTGGGTGTCAGAGTGCTGACACTCCAAGTTTCCAGTGGCTCCAACACTCAGCATAGGCCCCTGAACACCAGAGTGATCCAGGTAGAGTTTCCTCCCTTCTTCTTCTGCCCCGTTTCTATTTCCCTGTTGGGTCACAAGCACTGTGGTGCGGCTGGAGATATAGTTTCCCGTTTCCAAGGTCTTCCTTTTGGGCTCCTGGTGCTGATCTATGTGGTTCTTACCAGAATCAGTCCGACAGAATATTCTGCCTGTTTCTTTAACAGATGCCCTTTGGATCCTTCCACACGATTTTTCGGAAGTTTCAACCTCCACTCGTGGTTTGAATCCATTTTCTTTGGATGTAGCACCGGTTGAAACAAACACATTGGAACCTTTGATGTGCCCAGATTTGCTCGTGTATTTTTCTGATGACTGAAGTCTTTTCACAGCCAAAGAGCTTGGCCTGATAACAGAACCTTCTTCCCTTAATATTTCTGTCCTTTTCATATCTGTACAGACAGAAGACTCATGTGCTTGAGTAGTCTTCTCATTTCCAAACTGCCAACCACCTAATCGATTACCATTTTTCTCTCTATGTTTGTCATTTTTATTGTCCCGGGCCTTTGAAGCTATTTGTATTGGTCCATTTCTCTCATCATAAACTTCAACTGACGGCACAAATGTAGGCGCAATCACTTTGTGTTCCCTTCCAGGCGCCAGTACTGTGGAATACAGGGGGTAAAACCCGGATGGGATGTGGTGTGGTACAGGGTATGTGCCGTGGGGCACTATTCGTGGGGACATCTGAGAACAGTAACTATGAGGGGAAGAACAACTGCAAGATATTTGTAAAGTGCCAGCCGATGCTGCAACGGGGTCACATTTTTTCAGCTTGTCTAACTGGACATGTGTCTCGGGCCTCATGTTTTCATCATGGTGGCTAAAGTCTTTGGGGCTCCTGCGTTGTTCAGTGCCCTGGTGCCTCAGGGAGGCACTACAGCTGTCACTATCGCAATTACTGAGAGAGGAGGATTGCAGCGGGTTTTTTGACTTGGCCTCTAGGACACTCAAACCAGGCGAGCGTTCAGGAATGAAAGGAAGGTTTTGTTCCATATCCTTGCAAGTTGAGAGCTTTCTCTCAGTTTCCAGCTTCACGTCCTGGGTGAGGTCCACAACATTGCGGGATCTGGACACCTCCTTGGGCCTCTCCCTCTCCTTGCGAGACAAGGACTGGATGAGATCATTCTTTAATTGTTTCTCCTTCCCAGAATCCTTGCCACTCTTGTGATGGAGCAGGGGTTCCTCCTTGGAGAAAGAGTTGGGTGTGTGGGTGGCAGGTGTCCTGGGGACAATGGACTGTGATGGTAGGGCTGAAGGTCCTGTAAGGCTTGCCAGATAAAACCCATCTACAAAGAGAGAGTTTAAAAATCTCTGCAAAGGCATAAAGGTAAACTTATGCGCAAAGTCATATGCATATGCACAGACATACAACCCTACCATCAGAACTGAGCAGCTGCTTGCCTAAAGCATATAGGTCTAGCAAAAGGGAAAAAAAATAAATAAATAAATTCTGGAGTTGGAAAGAAAACCATTATGAGAATTGCCATTAAAAATAACAATGCAATTCTATCTTTTACTGAACTGCGGAGGAAAGTGGTTTAGCAACATCATATGCTCTAGTAATTTTGAATGAAAAAAGCACCTTTTCTCTGCCCTTTTCCCAGTTTATTAGCTGCACAGGGGGAGGTACAGTGAATTCACGGTGTATAAGCATCAGTGCTTTTTCCAGAAGAGAGATTCCTAACTTTGCTTTTTTCCGACATGGCAATCAGCCGCAGTCAATTTAAGCAGCAATTAAAGTGTGGTAACATAAGAGCCAAAGAACAAACAGATGAGCTTTGTGGGGTCATATTTGGCTTGGATGTACAGTGTATAATTAATTGCCCATACAACAACAAATATGTAAATCAGAATCTCCTCATCTGCTCCTGTGAAACAGAAGTGTTTCATAAAGTAACGTAGAGAAAAACCACGGATACTGACCTTTCTGAGAGTCCATGAGGGCATGCTGGCTTAGCTGAGCAAGGAAGGGGCTGCTCCCATTTGCATGATCCATGTGTCCCAGTGGAATGTAAGGGCTGTGGTACAAACTGCTGGGCAAGTGGTTAAAACCTGGAGAGGCAAAGCACCAATTGCGGCATCACGATACACACAGAGAACATCCGTCCATCCATTCACGCAAGATGCTGAGGACGCAGAGCAAATAAAATTAAGGTTACATCGCAATGTCTTGGTGTACAGCCTAAACGGGGTTTCCTACCAATCGCTCTGCTGGCTGTAGAACGAAAAACTTCAAAAATACAGAAGCAGATGGACACCGAGGCAGCTTAGTAACAAGTTTCAACGAGATGACCGATACCAAAATATGCATTTGTTCCTAAAGCCACAGTGTTCTGTGCATGTATTATATGACAAGAAATGCAATGAATAACAGCAAAGGTCTGTACATGTAAATGACTGTTTTCTGAAGGTCACGGTATTGTTATCCTGGGTAGGAGAGCAACCATCAGAAGATGAGTTACCGCAGAACATTGGAAACCAAGTCTGTTAATATGAAACCTATAGAATAGACAGATTGTTCACCTACCACACAGCATTTCACAGCTGTTGCTTGTATCTTTCATATTTTAAATGGCAAAACAGACATTCTGATTGCAATGCAATGCAATAAAGTGTCATGTCATTTAAATGTTAGTGACTATTTGAGCCCAGAGCTGGGCAATAATGACAAACGGGCCTAGATAAAGGGGGGGGGGGGGGGGNGGGGGGGGGGGGGGGGGGGGGGGGGGGGGGGGGGGGGGGGGGGGGGGGGGGGGGGGGGTTAAAAACGACTCCATGTTAAATGGATGAATTGGTTAAGGGAAGTTGCTACGGTGATTTGCACCTTTAACAAAAGTATAAAATGGATTATACTTCTTTCTTTGAAACTGTAGCTGTTTTTTTTTTTTAATGGCAGAAGTACTTAAAGTCAGTCAATATTTATCCAGAAGTGGTTTTCTGAAGGTACTAGTTGCAGTGATGTCTATTATGTCATTCTAAATCTCACTCAAAACTGGAAAACTTTGTTAGGAAATTGTAACGTTTTCAATATGTACAGCCTTTAATGTTTTAATGCCCAAAGAAAAGGTCTAAATGTGTCAACATGATCCAAATTCAGATATCAGAATTCAAATATTAAACATTTAAGATTTTAACTACAATTCTGCCAATGAGAAAAGCACAATATTTTAAAAATCACATCATCACTGCTTCCTTCCATCCAAATTAGGTCATTTATAAATAGATTTTCAAAATGTTGGGATAATAACAGTAAGGCAGCAGGAGTGCAAAAGGTTATAGGTCAGCTAAACTAAATGAGTATTTAAAAAGTCAGTTTCGATGTTTCCCTCCATTGGCGAGGATAACTTCAGAAAGAAAACAAAGTAGGAAAACAAAAAAAAAAACTGTTTATTTATGAATGTTTTCTTGTTGGTTTGCCTGACATTTCAGCTCAGATTTTTTTTTTTTCCCTCTTCAGAAGCCACAACATCCTCAAGGACAAAGGGAAAATCTTAATTGGCAAGAATGCATTGGTATTCTGAGTCATGCAGAAGATGCAGACATGCGTTAAACAATATCGTACGGCCAAATATCAACCGTCTAACTGTCAGAGCTCCAACACTTGCGCCATACTTTACTGCAACTCCAAGGCCCTATGTGTCAAATTGTCACAAATAAAGCTAGTTGGAGCGTATGGATGAAAACCTTTAAAAACCATAAAATAACTTAAAAAGAATTAAAAATGCACTGATTATTTGACGCTGGCACGTAACTCGCAAACTAATTCTCATTTATAGTAGTAGTTCTTAAGGCCAGCCGAAAGAGCAAGACGAAAACAGCACTATGGCATTCAACAGCAAACGGCACGGGAGTTCCTTAACCATTTGCCGTGTACACTTCAGTAACTGTAATGCCAAGTACTTTCACACTGACAAAAACTTCGTCTCAAAGAGGCAAGTGCACAGATAGGAACGCTGTACTAGAGTATTTTGTAAGTAGTTAATGAGCTTAATTTTACGACAACTGATACAAAAAGGTTAAGAAGAGGGCTTCTTTAATAGTTTCTTAAACAAACAAACACGGAAATCAAACATTTAAACAATTTGTGGACACTGGGGAGGGATCGGTTTTCCCACAATATTACAGAAACTGTTAGCGCTCTATTATTCACTTAGTGTTTTGTGCATGTAAAATCAATAATTCGCAAAAATGCACTGAAACAGACTTTAAAATAAAGTTATCATCATAAGCCAATAAATTAAAATCAACATTTCTTGGAGTGCCTGGAAAAAGAAATGAATTTGGCTAAAACCCATAACTACAGAAAACAATCAAGTTTATGACAAAAGAACATAACAGCATAGACAGTTTCCATACTGACCAAATTATTTGATCAAGAACCTCACCATAACAAGCAGTTTTGGCATTTGGATCCAATTATTCCGTAAACTCAATTGATACCATTACATTCAAAACTCTTTTCATTCAGATTTTGTTGCTTAAATACTGTAAGCGTACTATAAGCAGACGACTCCTCTCGGAAAGGACTACAGTAATCAGGCAAACACTGTGGGATTTTAAACAATGGCAGATGACTTTGATTTACTATGGTTATCTTCATCTGGGGTCGCTCATTTTCCTGCAAGCCTCTGGACTTTTAATAAGGTACATCTGGCAACGCTTTCAACAATGTGCAAAAGAAAATACGCTGTATGTCGTCAAACAATAAAATAGGCAGAACACTTAAGAGCAATAAGTTCATTAATGATCGTACCAGAGCTGTAATCACACGTACCTTTTTATCTGACTTTTTAAAGCTGTATTTTTTTTTTAATTTTTTTTTTAAAAAGCTCAACATTTATAAACAAACAAACAAACAAACAAATGACAAAATCAAACCAGTTACATTTTTCAGTCTTTCGTTCGTTTTCAAAAACACCATGGAAAACTCCCTGCTTTGGAACCAAGGGAAATCTTGTGTGTGCATGAAGAAATATGCACGTATATGAAGATAGCGTAAGAATTCCATCAAACCATAGGCAATCGACGTTTCGTTCTTACAAGAAAGTAAACCATAATTTGTTTTCTTGCCTCTTGGACACTATCTGCAGCAAAATGTGTTAGACATCCTTAATGCGGGCTTCACTGATAAAACCCAAAATGGATTAGCAAAAGGGAAAACGGGGTTTATTCAAAGGAAACAAAAAAAAACAAGCATTATTCAGCAGATGTGCCGAGGGTTTCAGCTGAAATGACTATGGGGCATGCAGACAACCTCTTGATGAACACAAGCGATTGAGCATACTAATCCTCTCGGGAGCCATTACTCTAGGTGGGATTGGGTTACAGTAAAGCCAATCTGATAATAAAGAAATATGCACTGTGAAAAGGGTAACGTCCCAGTTAACATTCCCCTGTGGAACTATCTGCGTCGGACAATTAACCTTCAGAAAGTGGGACTTTATTCTACATAGCACAAGTGACTGCACCAAAGATTACAGGGCACCATAGCTGATGCGTGAGACCATTTTCCACTTGGTCCTGCACTCACCTTCACCAGGGTTGAGGGAATTTTAACTCTAAGCAGTGTGGAGAGAAGTTTCCCAGAGAAGTCTTACTAAAAGGACAGGGATGGGAACCAAACTGGCTTTTTCCCTTTCAACTATTTTTATTGTTGATTTGAGTAAAACTCACCACACCCTCTACACAACACAGAAAACCTGAATCGCACTAATAACAAAAACCTTTAAACCCTTTCCAAACCATGGCTTATTTTCACATCCATCGGTAGACAGGTGTAACAGCAGCATGAGCCAAAAGAACTGGGCAGTGCAGTGTTCAAACATGCAAATCTGAATAGGTCATACACCAAGGGAGGTACAGAAGCAAACTGGGGGTCAAAGCTCACTGCTGAGATACACAAAACCGGACAGACAATTGGGTGCTTGCTGGACTAGCATACAATAATTTTTTCATCTGACGTGACACATTTAACTGCATCAGCTTAAACCAGTTCTCTAACAAAACAACTGCTAGACTTAGAATCGGGGTTTAGAAATTCAGTCAACTGATGATAACTAATGTTAAAGTTTTTAGTACACAGACTTGACTATAAATAAAGCATTAGATTTAAAATACACACTGTAGAGGTATAAGAAAAACATACCAGTGAATTATTAGAACATTAATCTAAGCAGCCAATTCTTATTACTGTAATTACTAAGACCAATGAAACCCCTCTGTTCCAATGTATTCAAAAAGCATATTACTCATGTATTGCAAATGATAAACTACACAAGATCATCTGTAATGACACTGCCTTTCAAGAGAATCACTGTATAACGTAAGGGCTTATTTCACCTCTTCAAACGTTATCATTATTATGTTTACTCTATTTTCCCTTTAGAGCTCATTATAATTGTGGTTGATAGAGAGCCGTGGGATCGCCGAAAGACGTTTACCAGTCGGCACAACTGACATATGCAGGACAAGCCAAACCCCATTCAGAGGAAGTCTGCTTACCTTGTATGGTGCTCGATGACACATACAGTACATCTTTGATTTAATCGACTAATTGGGGCTGGGGGGGGTGCAATATTGCCAAACGTCTGTTAAATACAAATTTCTGCAAAAAAAGTGTTTATATGAATCCAGAAGTCTGCTATATAAAAATATATGTTTTGAGGCATGTCTTGCACATACCCTCCAGATGATTTCAGGGAAGTACCACAGCACTATCAATGGGAAAGTAACAGACATATGAGCCATAAAAAACAAATCCAAAATCCATTAAATTGGGGTCTATTATATCAAGGATTTACAGCATTGAAATTGAATTGAAATTTCTCTTCTTATAGGGCATTTCTCATCTGAGACGATACCTCATTATGCAAATTCTAGCATGCAAATTACATTTGCTTGCAAGTCAGAATTCTCATAGAAGAAGCCTTCATTACACAAGAGAAGTGTGTCGCTGGTTTTGAAACAGAAGAATGTCATGCTTCCTGCTTTGGCATACAAATCTGAACAAACTGACCGTTTTTCAGTGTATTGAAGAATCGTATTCCTCTACGAGCAGTAAGGTCTGGGAGAGATTACAGGCTCTGTGGACTGGTCTAAACTAGTAGCCCAAACTGCGGGCAGCTGCCATCCCATCCTCCCCCAGTGCAATCTCGGAACATCAGTCAGCAGCAGCTCTGCTCCTTCTCCGCTATAGCATATTGTGAGTGATACACAGAAAAAAGGAGACCTGGGAGTCCTTCAGCGAGCCAGGCAGCCAGTCACATGCATTACAGTATCACTAGGAAAAAAGACCAAGGACCCCCAAAAAGCTTTATAGGACAGCATAGTTTTCATTTTGAAACACTGTACATTCTTTTTCACCCACTGTAACAATTTGCAGACAAGGATTTCTGAAGAACGACTACTGTCAGTGGAGCTGTAACACATTGTAGACGTACACCGAAAAAGCACCGCCTGCAGTTCTGCGGCCGTAGCCGTGCAAGTTTTAACTGCACGAACGGATTTTAGTAAACTTGAAAGTGTAACTGTATCTTGAATTTTTATCGTAATTAAAAAAAAAAAAAAAAAAAAAAAATTCGGCTCAGAAGTCTGTTATGGACTGACAAAAATGTGCTGCTGTTCACATCCAAAATGATGATCTTACTATGTAATTTATGATTTGTTAGGACTGAATGATCTTTATTCGCATGACTTTTTGTGCATTTATCCCAGTTTATACCCACTGCTAGAGTGTAAGGCATTACAACATTCAAACCCAAACCAATGTGTCAGTACACAAGTTACCTCACCCTTCCTTTGATTCAGCCCAAAGAGAAAATATAGACAAACTGCCTGATGGTCAAGTCGTTCTGCTTTTGCTTTTCCCCTGTAAAACAAGAAGCCTGAAGTGGAAGTTACCTTCGTGGGGGTGGGAGGCCCAGAGCTGTGCCATCTGTAAGCTGGTCACAGCAGGGGTTCTGAAGGAGGGTTCAGAGGTCATGGGGGCAGGGTCTCCATGTGGAGTAGAGGAACCAGCCAGCCCACTGCTCACGTAGCCCCCAAGAAAGGAGCTGGAAACACCTCTGAAGGCATCATCTGTGGAATAAAGGAAGCAGAAAGGAGTCGGAATTACAACACGGCTTGTGCAAAGTGAACTGCATGTAGTGCAAATAATTTCTGACCTTGTATTTCTTCTAAAGACATGACAAGATAGAAGTGTGAAGTGCATCTGAACTTTGAATGCATTAGGAGCAACTCGTCGTGCTCATTTTCTACTGTGTGCAATACTTACAAAGAGAAGCAAAGCGCCACGTGTTCAGTCACTGTTGACACTTACGAACAAATGTTATGAAGTATCATTACTCAACCTACCATTGTCATAAGACACCAGATGTGCAAAGAAAAGAAAAAAGAGAAACAGATGGTATGCAGTCCCACCTCAAAGATTTCCAAAGAAACTGCAATGTAAAAGCAGCCATTTCTGCGGTAACGCAGCTACAGGAAAACAGGCAGCCGTCTGCACAACTTTTGGTGAACGGTGGCTGGGGTGGAGATACTCTTACGATAAATAACGCTTTATTTCAACAGAAACCCAAAGAATACAAACATACTCAGTTTCCAAAACATTTATTTATTTCTAAGCAATTCTTCAGTCCTCTTATTATAGAACGTAGGCTAAACCCTCAAGTCACTAGACTGGCTACTACCAGCAGCATATCAAGGCCAAATGAATGCATTGCCTTTTAAATGCAGCCTCACCTTCTGTCCCCCCCCCCCCCCAAAAAAAAAAATTCTAGAGCTCCTCAAAATGTCCTTTAAATATATTACCTTTTACCAACCAACAGGCTCATATATCTGTCATTTTCTCTCGCTGCCCTTAATACTCAGTGACACACTTCCTGTGTACATAACCACACATATCAGCACAAGTTACAAAAGAAGAAGAAGAAGAAGAAAAAAACCACGCTACTACAAACAAAATAAGTCTAAGTCACAGCTTCACGTACAGGTAATCTAGGCAATTTTCCCTGTGCACAGAAAAAGGACTGTACTGTATGACAGAATCATAAAGGTTTTGTCCTGGGAGAAACCAATATAGAAAACTTTTTTGTTTGCGTGCTTTGGATTCCTCCCACAGATATGTTTTTGGTTACTCTGTCACTGTAAATTGCCTATTTTGAGTGTGAGTGTGTGCGTCTGTGTTGAGGGAGGCTACCCTGTGATGGACAGGCATGTCATCCAGGGTATAGTCTCCTAACCTGTTGCTCACCAATTCCAGTTTAGGCTCAACCACCTTGACCCTCAGTAGCACAAGTTTTTAAATGTTCTTTGTTTTTATAAAACTTTTCAACTTGTTGCAAAGAGATCATTCTTCAAATCATGAGACCGGACAACCTTTAGATTAAAAATCTCTGCAGTGCTCTGCTCAGTCTGGCTAAACTGTCCACTGTTCTTTTATGTAATGAGCGATGTAGTGGAGTGCTTTCCTCAAGGGGAAAATATCATAATTTCTTCAACTTCCATACAGTAATTCTTGTCCCCCTCCCATTTTTCTTCTGCATGCTGCAAGGATTCCTTTTTCTTATGATTTGTTTGTTGTCGTTTTACATACTTTACAGTTTGTAATACTGTAATTTAGTTTACAGTAAGTTACATACAGCTGCAGCACTTGATGACAGACTACTCAATTTTACCTGACCTGCATTTTATTTTAGCTATAGGTTTGGTAAAGGGGGGGGGGGACCAAAATAAAAAGAACATAGTGAATTTTTTTTTTTTTTGTGTTTTTTGGGCTTACATTTGAGACACCCACTAAAAAGCTGATAGAATATCCGTAGAAGCCAATACTTTGACACAAAATCTTTTGGGACTTTGGTCAATATTTACACGCAGGATATTCTACGTTATGTTCTAACGTAAGGGGCAGATGATGTTGATATTTGAAAACAAAAATGAAGGCAGCAGAGATTTATAAATGAACACTGCTCCAAACATTAGCAATTCATGTCACACGTAATGCAGATTTGCTTCTAAATGTTGAGCAGTGATTGAGATCAGTGTCACTGAAACATAAATATGTCTCAATAACAAAATAACTGGACTGACAGAATACTGTATATACAGAAAAACATTAACTGAAACTAACTGCCACTAGCCTTTCTGTGTTAGAGCACTAACACAGTCCACCTAATTCCTGCTGCACCGTAAACACCACCGCAGTCCTCCAAATCCCCTCTTCATCAGTCCATACTAAACCTTAAGTTTCATCACCGGAATCACGACACTTCCCCCTAAACCCCAGCTTCACCATCATCATCACCACATCATACTCCTAAACACCATGCTTTACTGCCAGTCACTCCCCTTTTAAACCCCTGCTCCCCCACCATCAACACCACCGCCACATTGCACACTGAAGTCTGCGTCTTCATCACCACCAACCACCACGACTCCTGAATACTACGCAAATACTCACATCCAAGTCCACGCTTCAGAACCAGCACCACAACGTTCCGTTTCATTTGTGATGCAGTAGATAATGTTATTACATCTCCAAATGTGTTATTGGTTTAAGATGTTCCAGAAGTCTTAGGATGGGTCATTCATAGCAACTGTCACATAGCAATTTAGGGTAGTTTTATGTGAGCACTTCTGAAGGTTTATGTAATATTTAAGAAGTTCTCTCTTATAATGGCATTATGCCCTTAAAGGGAATTACAAATGAAAAATTGTGATCAGCTCCACAATGAATCAAATATTCGACCAAATGCATAAACTTTGTGTACATTTATGCTTGTACAGAGCACTTAAGTGTAAATTTACAGGTCAAATATACTACAAGCTTATCGGGTAACACGTTTCAGTGAAAAACAAATCCCAGCGATATTTGTCTTTGAATAGTACTCTGTGTTCAGAGTCATACATGTTCTCTTTCCCAAAAATTTTCTTAAAATGCCATTACTAACATGCAAAATTAGTGCCATTTTGCACTTCAACTGTTCCTTGTAATGTAATAAGACAAGCTGCTCCATTTCCATGTGATCTCCAAACCTTTTGGTCAGCACTACCCGGAAAACGCAAAACAGATATTGACGTGCCTGTGCGACACAATTCGTCTACAAAAGGACATTTGCTACAGTATTCTTAATATACATTAAAACAAAAATAAACTATGGTTATGTTCATCACAAGCACAAGACAAGACTGTTTGCAAAACATATTTCCATGAAATTGCAGAAGGAACTTCAGAAGTAATTAAGCTTTGGAATTCCACATAAATATTTTTTTTTTTTTTTTTTTTTTTTTTTTTTTCACAAAGATGTTTATAAAAGACACTGGTAATCCTTACAAATGCAAGTTCACCAAGAATAGTCATTTGAATGGAATGCAAATGTTCCCAATCATACCAATTTAACACAGTTCTTTTCCTCAACACCATTCCAAATTCATTGAGTTCAGCAGGTCAGATACAGTTTAGTGCTAAATGGAGTCTCTTTCACCGGGTTCCTTTTCATTGTGGCCACAGGGCACAATCGCAGACAAACTGGATGGCGAGGACAGCAAAAAAAGGCCTAATTGCTAACAACGCTCAGCTCAACAGCAATCCAGAGTCCCAAAATTGAGCTCTCCCCAAACCCCTCCAACACCCCCATAATTAAACACAGACTAGTACAGAACTCACTTCAGAAAGAGCAGTTGTAAATTAATGGGGTGGGGGGCAGGGGGTCCTGCTAATTAGCATTCAAGGCCTTCAAGGAAGCCAAAGAAAAATGAGGCCATTAAAACACTCAAGCACTCAGTCTTCACCGATCGTACAAAGCATCCCTTCTGTCAAACTACATGTAAAAGGTCCTCTTAATGAACCTGTTATTCAAACACGCCCGACATAACATCTCCTCTTACAAAACATCCAAAATTGTGAAACGCCTAAAGTTGGAGTTGAGGAAATTCGGGGAAATGTTCATACATGCAAACACTTGCAAAAAAGCGCTGAAAAAAGCTCTTCAGTCTTATTTGGAAAAGATAAAGGACATCATCCTGCTGTTTTGTACCTTACGAAATAAAAAAAAAAAAAAAAAGTAGTAACATTTTCATCCAGGCACTTACTAGAATTTCACGGCAAATAAAGTCAATATTAAAATGCTGCATATTTTGCCTCTTACAAAACCCATTTAGAAACCTGTTAATTGCCTGCATTGTGGACCGGTTTATACTGCCGTGTAGCAAGAAAGCAGAAATATTAAAAACATGCCGCCCAAACGAAAAAGCAATAAGTTTTTGTGCATTCTTCCATCCACATAAAATTAAGTCAAAGTAAATAATTCTAAAGAGGGTAAATGTAATTCATGATACTTTGTCTCAAATCCAGTTGTACATGAAATATCTTTATTTTGAACTTGAGTCCAACAATAACAGCAACATAGTTTATGCAGAAGTCTATGGTTATTTTTAAAACAGAAACACAACTCTGTTGGTGCATGGGCGGGCGCGCGCGCGCACACACACACACACACAGATTTTATTTTATACTATATCCCAGCTGAGATGAGGCACGGTTTGCCTGTCCTGACAAGTCAACCTGGATGCTGTACAGAGAGGAGAATTCCTGCGCAGTGACAGCACCTCTGGGCTCGACCTCAGGGCAGAAGGCAGCTAACAAATCCTGTTTCTCATTTAGTCACTTTGACAGGTGAGAGCAACCTTTGCCAAAAGAGATGTGCATCATAACAAGCCCGTTTTACTTTCCATTCTGGTTTCCATGCATTTATTTAAAAAAAAAAACAAAAAACAAAAAAAAAAAAAACAACCCAGCTACACCTCCACAATACCTTTTTGCACTTATCTCCCTCCTTACCTCCTTACAGAGATAAGGCACACTGGACCTGTCTAAGTCTTTTTTTTTTTTTCCTTCAAGCTGCGACCTCTTTGATTCATTACCACTGTCAAATGCATGACCTGCGTGTGTGACCCCGACACAGCCAGTCCCGCTTTCATATTACAATTGCATTCTTGCATTCTTTGGGGAAAAGTGCACTTGTGCTGCTCTCAATGGCTAGCAAGTGTTGATGTTCACCGTTTCCGAAAGGGGGATGAAGCGCGTCGAAAAATATTTGCTTTTCATCGAGGGTTAAAAAGAAATTTCCTCGTGTGTCTTTTCTCTTGCTCCGCTTTTATACGCATTTTTCCCACTATTGTTTTATTTCAAGGTTTCTCGCAGGGCCCGGTCGCTAGGTATGTTTCACGCAGGGATGAAGGAGGTAGAGAGGGAGCTACATGGAACATGGGAAAATAAGAAAAATAATTTAAAAAAAAAATAAAAGAAAATAAAGAGGGAGCAATGTGAAAAGGTGGCGAGAAAAGGGTGGGGAGGGATGGAAAGAAAACAGCTCACTTAGAAAGGTCAAGCGTATCAGCGCAGACATTCGAGCAAACCTCTCCAGCATCGAGGTGTGCATTAAACAAGAGACATTTGTTACACGGCTTCGCCCTCCCAGACCCCGCCTGACGTTTTTATGTCGGGGCCAGTGCTTTACGGGGCACCAGGCGCTGTTTAAATAATTGCGACTGACCCGTGGATTGGGCGGGGGGGGGCAAGGCGTTTTGCTGGGGGTGTCCTTGCAATTTTCTGTGCCCAATCGCAGTTACGTGACCGAGCTTAATCACGTGCAGCACATACACGCATGCTTAAACACAAACTGTTCCTTTTGCATGGGCTTACACTGACAAGATCTATATGGAGAAACAACTCCATTATTAATGGATTCATTTCAGACGTACAGCCACCCCGCGCAAACATCTCTGCCGCACCCTCTCCTCCCAGACCGCCATAAACTGCACTACTGCCTGCCACTGCCTTCAGTCACATTATAGGCTCTGTAGGTTAACAGGATCACACTGGACGTCTATTTATGTAAACTCTGAGGTGTGGCATGTTCAGAATGCCTTCCACTAGCATCAACGACAAAACTAGGGCGACACGCTACAGCCTGTTTCTCCCCACTCGGCTGACACTGTTCCTTCTCGTTTATTTTCTGCATTACTTTTTTGAGGGGGGGGCACTTTCTATTTTAGCGTGCACAGTAAGCTAGTTTCGAGAAAAACAGCAGCTTGCCTTTTTATTATTCATTTCCAAAAACGTGAAAACCAAGTGAGTCATTTACAAGCGTTTAAGAGGTTCATTACAAAGATGTTTCATGGAAGCTTGGTGAAGGAATAAACCACGTATAACGAACCTGTAAGTGGGCGACTGTGCGATTCATTTACACTAAATTGCAAAGTCATGTAATTTAACCATAAATCCAGCCTAGCTTCGCAATGATTATCATCACAATTACAGTGAATTCCATCTTATTAGAAATTCATTTGCACTGCCACTCACTTAAACTAATAGCAGAACAGAATTCATTAGGTCTGAAAAATTAAATCACATTTTCTTTGATTGCTTATTATAGGGGTTCACTTCTGTGGTGAAACAACCATGTCTATAAATTTTAAACAGAAGTATACATTTAAGTGACATTAAATTGTATTTGAACTATAAAGACATATATATTAAAATATATATTATGATATACATGAGAATATTTTAAAAGTGTGTTCGCACTCTGATAAGCAGCCTTGCGTGTAGCGATGATGTACGTTTTCCTGAAATAATAATAAGAAAAAAAAAAGACCTGCTCTTTAATAAACTGTAAATGGTTTTGAAGTAGCACTATAACAGAGTCGTGTGGCTTTGTTTCCCTCCTCTGGAATCCAGTGGAGTGTGAGTGCTGGCAGAAACTTCTAAAAGAAAGGAGTTCGAGTTGCGCACACACAAGTACATTAACTAAACCAGGCCGTTATTTTACAGAAACGCAGTCGAAATCGTTTCCTCCTGGTTTAATCTAAAGCAGAACAGCGTTTGCACACGGCTCCTGTACGTGCAGAAATACTGTGCTCGCTACGGCCAGGAGAGGGGATGTTTAAAGAAAACTGCTGTTTGTATCCTTCACTTTATTCTACACGTCAAACACAATCACTTGGCTGCTTAAAGTACTATGCCCACCGTGTTAAAACAGAGGTTTTTTTGTCCCATGTGTAGTTTTGGAAACTAAAAATTCCCCACGAAGCAGCAAACGTTTCCCAGTGTTCTTCTCGGTATGTAAAGGCAAAAAAACCCTGTACATAACCAGATGTCATAATGACTCTTTTTGTAAAGAATTGTAAATAGCTTAACAGTGACACAAGGGGAGTAAAACTACGGCGCTTTACATAATTGATCACTAATAACATGAGCATTGTTTTTCTTCTTGGAAATTTATCAAAAGTGAAAAACACACTGCTATGACACTATCATTTGCAAGCCATAGCGACCAATATAGAGCGGGTCTTTTTTTTTTTGTTTTGTTTTAAAAATATATAAGTCAGTGCCAGTGTACTTTAGACACTGATTAATACACAGTGGGATTCAGAACAGAGTTATTTTCAGTTGAAGTTTAATTGCTATGCTTGCAGCACAATATGTAATAAAACAAATAATTACACAGTCAAGTAATAAATAACTAGGTGTAACTAGGCGTATACAGATGTTTAAGGTTAACTAGAAAAGCAGCACCATTAAATAGCTTTCAGTTCCACACTGAACAGAGCAAAACCACTCATGTCATTACTAGTCAACAGCCCACATAGACAAAATGCAAATCAAAAGCTAAAAAGAGGGGAAATCTGGCCAAAAACACACAAACTACAAATGTACAAAATAGACAATACCTGACACAAATAATTTCCCTACTTAAACCAGCATACAAAAGTATTTCTTGTCTTGTGCCATAAGTGACGCGCAACTTGAGCTGTACGTCGCTCAAGTTAAGCGTCGTCACCAACAAAGCCATTTCATTTCTATTTGTTTAATAATTGGTTTATTAATTATGTGCTTTGCTGATATGCTGTTCTTTCCTCCTTCCTCCCTATTCACACACACTATGCTTTGACACGCTAGTTAATTTGGCTGTAACGGCCCTGCGCAATTGTTCATTGTAAAATTGCACTAGGATGACATGTTATTGGTAAGATGGAAATATTATTTATTCCTACTGAACCATTGATATTGTTACTAAGAGAGTTCTGCTTTTGTACAGGAGAAGTTGTCCGTTTCAGTAGGTTGTGTGCCTGGCTTTGTTTTGGTGTTGATGTAAATAGAACAAAATCAATATATAATAGTGTAAAATAAAAACTGCCATATTAATGAGTGGTGAACTTACCAGTTAGCAGTAACTTGCTGCCCTGCCAGATGCACAATGAGTGGTACGAATATTAATGAATCTATGGGCAGCACACCAGCATGTTTAAGAAACATAGCGAGGAATATCTTGGAGCATACAAAAAAACAAATCAAAAACTACTAAACTTGACAATTTAATGAAATAAGTCTAAAATTACAACACATTGACTGATTCTTGACTTTCTTGTTTAAGAAAGATTTAACATTCTTGAAAGGAACAAAGCTGAGTTCACAGAGGCACAGATCAGCTACATCCGAATCCACAGATATTCAAATTAATGTAGGATACATAAAATTATCACATAAAACTAGGAATATTACCTCTGTCAAAACAGCAGCCAATTTAACAGTGCCATAAAAAGTGGGTTCTGAATTATCCACACGAGAATTATATTAAATGTAATGTAACACATTTAACAGATGATGTTTCTTCCACAACACAACCCCTTAGTGAGACACTGATTCTGGGACTTTTTGCTAATAAAATTCTGAATGCTGAAATAAGGGAAACCAAAAATGCCAAAAACCAGGTTGCCCTTGCTTCAGATCTAACATTGCAAATAGAGGTTTTTTTTTTTTTTAAGCCAAAGGTCTCCACACCTGAGAAACTTATGGACAAAATTATAATGGAATGAAGTCATTCCTACAGCTGTTTCCAAGCAGATGCTAAAGTGAGGACTTACATTTTTGTTCTGCCTCAGCATTTAGAGTGTATCGTTCAGAACATTCAGCATGGTCTCTCCATGCCATAGTCAAAGGGAAATGTCGAACAAAACGCAAATTTAATTAGCAACTATTACCAGAAACTGAAAGTTTAATAACATATACATTTAATTATCAGTATCTTGAGAAATTTAAACAGCCGTTTCATTAAGCTACCTTTGTCAAGAAGAAATCTACATGCATAATCGGGGTTTTACTGAACTTTTCTGTGACAATCTGAACAGAAGTGACCAGTATCAGATATAAACCAGTGACAGATTAAACTGTCCTTTGTGGGAAATTGTCTATTCTGTGACAAACACGTTGGACAGGATTATAGACGAATTCTAAGCAGTGACATGCTTTATAAACAATGTGGTACCTGCAACAGGAAATTAAACACCAAGAACATTCAGTAGAATAATCGGTGCGCGTGCGCGCACACACACACACACACACACACACACACACACACACACTACCCCCCCCCCCCCCCCCCCCCCCCCCCCCCCCCCCCCCCCCCCACCCCCCCCCCCCCCCCCCCCCCCCCCCCCCCCCCCCCCCCCCCCCCCCCCCCCCCCCNCCCCCCCCCCCCCCCTCCCAAGCACCCCGAGTGCCTCAAACACTATGTCAAGCAGCATCTGTGTCCTGTACCAGTGATTCACAGAGTACAGATACAATGGGGGCTCCCCGAGACATCTGCCTCCCCACATCAGCCTTTTATCCCAGACTTCTCAGTCCAGACTGAGGGGATCAGCGGGAAGGTCGGCTCTCACGCTCTGGAGCGAGTCCGGAACAGTGCGGGTCTGACGGCCGCGGCCCCACGCTGTGGGTCAGCCAGAGAGGGGGTTTGAGTTGAAAGGGCAAACTGCTTGGCCCAGTAATACAGCAAACCTCAGTATGTCTGCCACAACCACACTAAAAAAAAGAGAGAGGGGGAAGAAGAAAAAAAACCCACAACTACAGCTAACCATCTTCTCTTTTCTCTAGAAGGTTTCACCAACCTTAGACCCACAAAAGGTCTACTTGGGAAGCTGAGACCGTTGGTTGTTTTGTTTGGTGCCTTTTCGAGATATGAAATATCTCTTTGTAAGCCCTCCACCCTTCCTTCCTTTCCTTCCACTATTACATCATAATAAAATTTTCTCACTGTCATCAAAGGCTAGGATGAAAAAGAAAAACCCCAAATGATTACAAGTGACTTAATAAAACCAGAATGCATTTTATCTTTGCATTGGTTTTTGAACAGGCATCCAAGTGCATTAGTATTCGCTGTGGCGAGAAGCTAAGAAATATCTGCAAGTCATAATCTATGCTAATTGACAAATCTTACACCGAGTCTCCAACACACTGCCACGCTGCTAGCACGGTTCAAGAACAGAGCTCTTTGGTTATTTAGAACTACGAGTCGGATATTTGGATCAACCTTTGGGTCATGACAGCATAGTCTTGAAGCCCCTTCCGACTCCCATCAACACCCAGGGGTTTATGGGACAGCAAGCGAGGGAGAAAGAGGGGGCTGCTACCCGCAGCGCAATGAAACAAGAAGATCTGTTTGGTTGGGTTGCGGTCCATCGACCACGGATCAGTGACTTCTTTCAAACAGAGAAGACACTTCCTTTTCAGCCTTCGTGTGTGTGCTTGATCATCTCCAACGGCGCTGTTCCCACCCAACCCCCCCCCAAACTTCATAGGCCACCTTGGCAAATCCGTATGTTATTTCTTTGCACACTACCAGTGGTAGAACACATCACAAAAGTAAATTCATGGGTACATTAAAAGACAGAGAAAAACTTAATAAAAGAAATAAACTGGAACAGATTAATTAACAGTAGGATAAACAGAATTCTTGAAAGGAAAATTGAAAATCGATAGCTGAGCATTGAAGAAACCAAAGATTCCCTTTCCCATGAGACAGGCACTATAAACACAAGGGTCACTGCATTACAAACAGCTCAGAAGTAACTGACAAGAATAAGACTTCAGAGACCTTGAATGACCCAGACCAACCTGATCGATCTGCCCCCTCCCCTTCTGTGGCGATATGAGTTGGGATGCCTAAACCAAGTGAGGACTTACATTTGTCTTGTAGTTCTGTATATATTCCTTCTGCCCAAAATGGATTTGCGGGTTTGTGGGCATGTATTTTGTCTGTTATTTGTCTTATTTGACATTTAATGGAGCAGACATTTGCACAGTAAAATGTCTAACACACACACACACGCTTGTGACCTAACATGTTGAAGATCTTATTCAGTAGGTGGGTTCAAAAATTAAATAAATGACTAAACTGACTACAAATGACTAAACTGATTTTGCTGAATAATTTTCAAAGGATTAGGCAGCTTTTTGATCCTAGAGGGCATTAGTAATGTTCGTTCAACAAAAAATATTAAAGGATAAATTTAGACCCAGACTGTAGTGGGATAGTGTCCAGCAATGTTCTCAGAATGTCTCCAAAACAAGACATTACATCACAGTTAACTTCAAAAGTACTGCAAAAACAAAGAGTCTTGAAATGTCAGCCTACAAACCCTCCACCCCCATTTTACCATCTTTAGTTTTCACACTGCCACCTCTCACTAATACTTCATGAACAACCACAGAGAAGACAAGCTGATAACGCTGAATAAAAGAAAGAAAACGGTCATCAAATTCTGGGACATCACTCAAATATTCTTTGGCAACACACCACGTGATTTAAAGATACCTAACGTTTTCCCTAGTGGCTACAAAAAAGTTGCCCAGCAGTCTCTTTTGATTTTCAAGAAAAAAAAAAAAAAGTCTCTAAACAGTGTGGAATAAAGCCAGATGAAGACACTACAGATACATACATCCCATTACATTCACATATTACATCTCCTGTTACTGTAATGGCATTGATTTCCGTAGAAGACAAAAGGCCAAACAGCCACAGAGACGAAAGGAGAAATAAGAACTTGATTTTTTTTTCAGCACAGCACCACCAGAATAATGGATCGTATTTTTTTTAAAGAATACCTCGAGTATTCGTTTAAAAGTCTTGTCAATTGGTGATCTTCAATCTTTTCTTCAATCCTTCCCCATGTCAAACCCTGGACCAAACTCTCACTCTTTGCCAGTAGTCAAGGCACTGCCATTTGACCTTTTACCCACTCTTCTGTCTACAGCCTTATGCACACCACCCAAGAAAAGCAAAGATTTAATTTGGCACCTAAAAAAGGCCTTCATCTATTATCGACAGAAGAGTCATTGCTGGGCACAGAAGACTAATGGGACTTAAAGCGTACTCGATCCCAAAGTCATACAATTCCATGGCTTGCTGTTCAAAATAAACACAAAAAGAATGTCTCATTTTAAACTAGTTCCTTAGAATATATTGAATGGTTTTCTTTTCCTGTACAATAGCATATTTACAAGATCACATTAAATGTGGAAAACAAAACACCAATGAATAGTGGACTAAGGAGCTTTGTGTAAAGATTAAAAGAGATTATTCACTTTTACTTTTTGTACTTAGATTTCATATATAAGCGGTATAAAATGTAGTTAGGCAAATCTTTTGGAAAAAGTATTAGCTAAAACTTCAAAAGCTGCCATGTGTGAATGAAAAGGCTTGCTGTTAAGGCAAACCAACAAAATTATTATTTCCTCACATAACTGGAAAGCAAAACAAAATCTGTCTCCTCACACCAATCATTTTCAGAAGGACCCACTTACAGCCCATTTTTATGTAATTATTTTTACTCTATCCATGTATCCTTATCCAAAACCTCATAAATGCTTAAAACCTCAAACAGTTTACAACAAAAATTGTTTCAAAAAAAAAAAAAAAAAAAAATTAAAGCTTGGTTCACTAAGAAATGCTTTAAAGTTTTCTATCTTCTTTACTGCCACCAAACCCACTATCAGCATATACAATAAAAAGGCTATTTCAAATGCAATAAAAAGCAGATGAAAAAATAAAACTCTAAAAAGACAAAATGTAGAAGCACTACGTGTTATTTAAGTTCAGACCATTACAGTAAATTTGAAAGCCCTTATGCAGGTGCTGCATTAAAACAAACATGTGTTTTTGATCCTACAGCACTTTCCATGGTTCAAGTTCTGCTGGGGGTCACCAATGACATGCAGGTGCAGCCTTCTCAGTCTAACCTACAGAACCATTAACATGTACCCTCCAGTCCACCCCCTTGGTCTTACCATTGCCACAAGCAAATAATTCATTATATAATTACAAGTTTTGCTCTTAAAACCAATTTGTGGTGGCATTTTGAGAAAACTGTACATTCAAAAATCATTTTGATAACATGATAATATTAAATTGTCTTTAAGCGACATCTCAATTGGGGTTTTTTTTTCCCCCCCCCTTCCAGCACTTGATGTTTACTCATTCCCACCACATTTCAATTTGGCTTTAATAAATACAAGTTTTAAATATTTCAGGCCTCAAACTGTAGAGCACTCTCCACAGCTTTGCAAGTTGAATTAGTTTTTCGCTGCAAGAGGAACAAACACGCTGTGCAAAGCAAGTCAGTTCTTTGCGAAACCCTCAAATGTTCCTTTTCTCGTCTTTCTCAAGCAACACCAAAGTCAATTGTTCAGGGTAAGCTCCAATTTGTTTCCATCACGCTGGATTTTTAATCAAAGCTTGCACCCAAGATGCGGCAGATAAAACCGTCAAGTGGCTAAAAAACCTCACAGTTCCTATAATGGGTGCAGTCATTGCAAATTAACTTTCAGGCTTTTAAACCCATCTTATTTTTGTACATTTTCCAAATGTATGCTGTAAAGCCGTAACTGAAATGACGGGGGGGGGGGGGGGGGGG
>UFQX01000598.1:86044-104123 GCA_900497675.1 Arapaima gigas | reverse complement strand
TTATACTTTTTTTGGATGCACATTATGGAAAAAAAAAAAAAAAAAAAAAAATACCAGGAAGCAAAAGTTTACTCTGAGTAGCACAAGGATAGCAATAGATTTTATCTAGACGGATGAATAAATGTAAACTGATACTTTTAACAAGACAACCACAAAAAACAAAAACATAAAACAAAAATATATTTAGGCCAAAGCAAGCTTTTTCAAAATTATGGACAGTGCTTTTCATACAACTAACAAAAAAAAATTGTTAAAAGCATTTGGAGACCTGAAACATTCCAGAATACCTCATTTTATTTTGTCATGTTTTAAGTGAAAAGAGGATGTGTCAAATAGAAACAAGTCATTACTCGATCCATCTTTTTCCCTCCTGAAAAACGGGAGCTGCGCTCACCATCAATCAACACGGCACCCTTTTCCTAAACAGAGAATGACAAGAGCCAGTATGAGCATCTTTCATCTCCATCCTTTTCCCCTTGTTATTATGCTCTGCTGATGGGACCAGAACCCAGGCTGCACAGAGAACTCACACCATGCTTTTTTCTTTCCTACTTTCCCTCACTACCCTGAAGAGGACATCTGGAGTGGTTTCACCCCTCGCACACTGGGACGTTCTTCACAAGCAGGTGGTTTTCAAAAGAAGCTCCCAGAAAGAGAGCTTGTTTACCTTTCTCCTTTTGTCAGTCAAGAAATCTGGCAGAAATTTTGAATAAGTACTTCCAAGGAATTCAGTGCGCAAGACAGAAGAAATGTCTATGTCCACTTTAACACTTGAAGCTTAAGAACCTGTAGTCTTCATCCTTTTCCGATGATATGGAAACGCAGCATCAAAAATCATATTTTCATACTTTTCCTTATATCAGTAACATTAGCTCAGTACTCAAATTATTCCACAATAATATTTGACACACATTTGAATATTATCCCAGATTTAAAAAAAAAACAAACAAAAAAACAATTTAAAAATCATTTACAAATTATTATGCATTCCACTTGTGTAAAAAATGGTTCTTTGGGTGTCTGGTGGTATCATTGCTGCTGTGATAATCCTAAAACTGGGAGAAAACGCACGTTCATATTTGAAATGTAAGACAGCTGAAATACATGACATGAAATGCATTATATTCTTACTCTATACAGAAAACCATTTCCACTCTAAACTCAGGTTCCTTTTGATATTCGGTGATTAAGGAAAACAGTTTAAAGAATAAACTCTGTGACACAGTTCAGTAATGCGTCAAATCATGCACCATCTCCACACTTCTCCACGTGGTTTCTGTCTCACGTTATATTCGCCACACGGTGTCGATGTCTATGAAACTACATAACACTCAAACCACCTTGGGGGGGGTGAAAATAAATTTAAAAAAAAAAATCACTCCTGCAGTTTCCTTTTAGTGAGCAATACAGACAAGTAAAAAAATACAGTACACTCTCTTCCTTTAACACCACCAATTTGTGCAGCACAGAGAGCAGCTTTAAAAGTTTTCAGACAATTCCAGGAAAAAAAAAAAAAAAAAAAAAAAAAACTGAAGTTAACTTATCTTGGAAGAAGAAAAAAAAATTAGGTAATTCACCAGATGACAAGACATGACCTGTACATGCTAAAGTACTGTGGTGAGAATCAACTTTTTCAATTGTTTGGATTTAGATGAAAAGACTGATTTAACATGAATTAGTGGAAAAACACTCTCAAGACACCCACTAAAACCCAAGGAGAGTAAAATCCGAAGCGTGATGGCCGAACACAGGACTGTACCCAACACTCTCCAAAAATCGACTGTGCCCTTTAATTGACACCCGCATCATGTTTATTACAAACCCAGACTTGATCTGATTTCAACAAAATCTTTTTTCCTTCAAAATCATTGTCTGCTGTGATTAAATATACACACTTTCCTAGAAACATTTTCCCTGATAATTACGTACATGCATCAGCTTGCATGTTCCCACAGTCGGTATGATGTTATTTCCACATTCAGGATTAAAAAAAATACACACACACACACACACACACACACACGTGCCTGGATTTTGATCCCTTTACAGAGTTGATCAGTCAGGTGATAGGGTGGGGAAATACAAACATTTTAATTATGATATGCATTTGTTTTAAAAACTACTGACAGAAACACTGAAGATTAAAAAAAGCGTTTTGCATTCATGTCACTATGCACTGCAAAACAGCCATTTTACAGAAAGTTTTTTTTTTTCCCTGGGTGCTTTGAACAGCACGGGAAGCTCAGTGAAGTCAGCTCTACTGGTGGCAGATGATAACAAAGCCTTTCTCTGACACAGCCAGGCAACTATAATGTGAAATTAACCTCCTTTTCTAGAGAATCCATGCTGGTGCCTGTCATACCAGGATCAGCCTTTTGTCACATATACACACATATACACACACATCTACTCTCAGATGATCTTCTCACCTCACGTACAGATATGTTTTAGTTTGTTCCATGTGCAAGGTAAATATGCATTTTCTTCTACAGAAAGGTTTATATTTTCACTCGGGATAAGTGAAGGGACAGAGTACAGCTGGCATCTAATTTTAAACATCAGTCTGACATGCATCTCAAACTTTCAGGGGGAAAAAAAACTGAGTACAATGGAGAAATTCACACAAATCAACACTTACTCAACGTCAGCTACACAACAAAAATACTTAAAGGCACCACAACATTTTTCTCATTATCTTATAAAATTAGTGTTTTTCTACTTTGTGTAGTCACTTACAAAGGTTTTGTTTATATCAAAATTACGGTTCAAGACGACCCCAGCGTGTCTAAATCCAAAGACACAACTCCAACTGAAATGTCTTAAAATGAAGCTGCAACGTCTGGCAAACTCAGTGACTAACATAAGAACGCACAATTACATTTAGTTTTAACATTTCTACAAATGGATGTGAAACAGAAGTATTTCTAAGGAAAGAAACCAACCTTTAGCTTAATTAAAACATTAATTACTGCAACAAATGGAAAGTCATTTAATTCAAACTACAGCACATTAGAAGCCCCGATTTCAGCATTTGTGTACATATCATTAAATGTTACTGAACCTGCAGATGTTTCTTTTCAAGCCTCCCCCGCGGACAAATCTTAAAACACACTCCCATATTACACTACGTTTTCTGCACACTTTCTCACAGTCTTTGTATTTCTCCACAACTGACTTCACTCTTAAAAACATGGATGTTTTAAATATAACCCACAAAACACTGCACCAAACACAAAAAGCATTCCCCTGAGCTTCTAAGCAGCCAATTTAAACCAAAGAGCAGCTCTTTAAAAAAAAAAAAAAAAAAAAAACGCACCCTTTGCTCCTTGAAGACCCCCAGTCTGGACAAGTGGGCTACAAGTGCCTTCTAAAGCCAGAAAACATCTCAAACAGCTTACATTTGCAAATAATAAAAAAAGAAAGCACTCACTGTGATGAGGATGGAGATTAATAGCGGATAAGAGATATTTCCCAGGATGGAGGTCCGCTGGGGGGCCCGCTGCCAGGCGGCCAGGGGACGCAGGGACTCGATCGGACACAGAAGAGACCCTGAGTCGGTGTGGTTCCATGTCCAGCGGGGTGAGCAGTGGCGGGGGGACGTGCACTGATCTGGGGGGGCCGTAATCTCTGCCATCCATCATCCACAAAAGGTCGACTTGCTGTAAAGAAAACGGTCCGACAGGCAATCCCAGGACGTCTAGGCTCTTACAGGGGGCCGGGTGCTGTGGAGAAGAATCTCTGGATCAGGCATTCCAGTCACCTATAAACAAACAAACGAACAAATAAGCAAAGATTGACAGATGCATAGATGAGTAAACAGACAAACTTTAAATAATCAGTGGAACGTTTCGCTTTAAGCTTCTAGCATTAAACATAAGAGTATTAAATACGCGGTACCTCATACGCGGAACCCGCGCCTGTTTCTGATCGGGCGGTGATCCCGGTTTTAAAAAATATTTACCAAACAGTAAATCGCCTTTTAGCACTAAAACTGTCACATTTATTAACCAAAAACAATCTATTTTCTTGGCGGATTTTTAAGCCTAACATCCAACTCCACGATATTCGGTCAGATCAGAAGTGCGATTCCTTTCTGCGCAAAACCCGCACCAACGCAAGGCGCTCTTTTAACTTCACATCTAAACTTTGATACAATGAATAGGAACGGCGGGATTGTTGCACCTTCGCAGCAGACACACATAAAAGGAGATGCTGTCCGCACTGTGCAAAGGATTCCGTGTCACAGTGCGGGCTATTTAACATCCAGTTTCTGAACATGTCAGGCAAACACACTTCCATCGTCGCCGCTCATTTTCAATGCGCTAGTATTTCAGCATCACCCGGAGTGTCGCAATGAGGGAAAACGGCTCAACTACATGGCTTCTTCTCCTGAACCTGATGCCTTGGGAAAGTAGCCGCTCTCAGTGCAGCTTCTGTTTCCACGGGTCTGGACGTGGTGGGATTACGGTCTGTTCAATGTCATCTCCCATCCTCGCGCACCCTCCCTCGTGCCCACATTCGCATGCAAAGGTGTCGATCACACCAAACAGGCTCACCTCGTTCACCAAATTTTTACTTATAAAAACCTGCAAGCGAACGCTCTTTTTTTAAATGACACGATCAAAGTGGCAATAAAGTCCTCAGAAACCGCGTACGCCGCAAGTGACCCTCCACGCAGGCGCCGAAAAACAACCACCTGCTTGTCGGTAGTTAAAATGTGCCTGACAGAAAGAAACTAAGGTTGAAACTTTAAAAAGTGCCAATGCATGTTTGAAGAACAGCCTGCAAGTTGACATTTTGATAAAACAATTCGCAACGACGTCTAGGCTCCGAAAGGCGCGTGACAAAATATACTTTATAAATCAGAGCTCCGGGCAGAGTAATTTGCATAAGGTGCACGTAGAAATGCGGGCTACTTTCTGCTCGGCTATTCATTAGTTGCCTTCAGAAAAAGTGAAGCGACGTGCACTTGAAAGAGCTTGAAAAGTCCTTACTGGAAACGGTGCCCAACAAAATGCAGTGGGTCACGAAGTTCGAGGAAACGTTTTAGAAGCTCCATTTGGAGGGCATCCTGACACCGAGCCGTAAATTCCTCCGTTCGTCCCTCTCCGCGTCTCGCGAGCGACTCTTCCCCGCTCAAACGAACATTGTTCCGCCGACCCCGCCCCCTCGAGCGTGGCCAGCGACGTCCTCCGGGACGAGGCGCCCATTGGCTCGCACGAGTGCCAATCACCGCTCGTTGAACACCTTGGCTCATCGCGAGCCGCGTAAAACCAATTATTGGCCGAGGCGATCGCTCGGTTTCTAGACGCCCCTCCATTGGTTCCCGCTGATCAAAACAAGCTGGCGGAGCCTTCAGCCGGTCCGTTTCAAGGCGGCTCTCGTGTGGCTTCAGTGAAAAGTCCTCGGAAAAGCGCAAGTATGTCAGTGTAATTGAGTGTTACTTAATTTTTAATCATTTTAAGTTATTTCACCCTTAAGGGATTTAAACTGAGACCATAAAAATGTCCAGGATTAAATTCCTGGAAGACGAAAGTGTTCATGGGATATTAAGTGAGACGTACAAATGGTACCTCAGGTGTTTGGCACCCGCCCTTAACGTTAGTCTATGTAAGTATAAGTAATTGTAAGTTTAAACAAACAAAAACTTGATCTACCGTGTGTGCAGCGTTCTTGAACTGAAGAGTTAGTTTCTTTTTCTTTAAGGAAGCCGTCAGACAAGGAGACGGTTAGTTAGTTCTTCACCGACAGCAGGTGGTTAAATCTTTACCAGTCTCTTCTTTCGGGCGTAAGGCTCTCGCTCGGGTTCAGTCCCACTTTGCTGTAGCACCTTTGATCGAGGTGCTGTACTGATCTTATATTGACGTAAGGATGCCCTGCTGTATGAATTTGTTTAAATCACTGTAAAGCTTAGCTAGGACTGTAAACAAAGGTTAGTGGTGCTGGTTATTAATAGGAAGTTACCTGTAAGGAGAGGCTGTTTGGGTTGTTTTGTTGCTCTTGATTTAAAGCTTCTTGTCAACAAAATGAGGCCTCAACAATAGAACACAACTGGTTAACCCAAGACGCGATGAGAAGAAAGTATGTATGTAGTGTAACTTGCTAATGTATAGTTTGTTCACGTACTGATGTGAAAGAAGCCATCTGGTAACCAAAGGGAGGGGGAACTCTACCCAGGCATTGGTGTTGGGGCACATAAGGGTTGGTGGAACACTGGGTGTGGACCATCCAGAGGTTTTGCACAACATGAAGACATCTCGGTGGTCATCAGTAACTCGGTGAGGAGCTGGTTGCCCGTAATTGTTATGGGGTTAACTGATGGGTTAAATGGTCTTCAGAATTCTTAAACATTCGCTTTTGAGACAAATCACTCGTTTTAAAATTTGCACCGACGTTCCGGAACGCGTGGAAACTTGCGTAGAGTGGCCAGATACTGGGCTGTCCAAAGTGTGTGTGTTTGTTCCATGCACCTTTTTCTAAGAACAGAACTTGAGGTCTTATAAAAGTTAACCACAGAAAGCAAAAGCCCAAGTGAACCTTTTCAAGCACTGTTTTACACCAGTTAGATATCCAGCTGTTTGAATGTTTGAGTGTTCTTAAATGCATATGAAGTATGTCATCACAGTACATTAACTGCACCTTGTATTGAATTACTGATGAGGCATTGTGCGGAAATATAACTCAGTATTCAGTGTGGAGTTACTGCTAGTATCTAATTCCAGTCATTTTTTTTGCCCCCGCCCCCCTTAATATTCCCATGTAAGAAGTGCTGTCACACCCCTCTTCAGCAGCTTCCTCTTCTGACGCTCTTGAAAGCATCCTGTCATGTTTTCATTACATTTTTAAAACCTAAGCAAACCTGCAATTTCTTCAAGCATGTATTTTATGTTTTACAAGAGACATACAGAATATCAGCATGCTCCTGAGTACAACAGCAAGGGGCCTCATGACATGTTTTTTAATGTGCAGCTTTGGTTAAATGAGCAATGTAAACGTCTAAGAGAAGATGAACATTAGCTTGGATGGCGCAACGTATAACCTCGGCTAAAACTGACGTCTTGGGGTAGGCATGGTGTGCGCGGAAAAGTTTTTGTCACTATACCTTACAAAATAAAGGTGTGTGTGAAACCATGATTTTTAAAAAAATTCACACTTTATGATTTTATTTTGAACACTAGCTAAACTGAAAAAGCAAAGCTTGATAGAAGTAGGTAGTAAAGTTTAGATAATTGTGGCACTAAAGATAACATGCAGTTATTCCCTTTGTGAGGAAGCCTACACTGGTGTAATGGAAACAGTGGGTCACCCATAAGTACTTGTATATGAAAACTGAACCTACACTGTAAAAATGAATCTTACTGGCTTTACCTTTACAGTTTACTGGTTTGCTTGACCTTCTGAAACGAGTTGAGCCCAATTGTGGACATAAAAAAATTTGGGGGGGGGGGGTCCGTATTTGAATTCAGCTAAAGTATGTGTTGCCCCCTACAGGGTGTAACTTCATCCTCTGGCACCCGGTGATTCTGGGATGGGCTCCTGACCGATGCGACCCAGACCAGGATAAAGCAGTTTATGAATGAATGGATGGCTGTATTTGTGGGTAACCTGTTCCAAAAACAACACAAAGTTTAAAATCTCAGTGGGTGGTCAGTGTGCTTAAGTGTACTACTTATGTCTTCTGCCACGCATGACTCATATGCGATATAGCTGTTCTCTGGCACGGGTGTTATTTGTACAGAAAAAAGCTGTAACAAGATAGTGCTTACAAATGTACATCTATCATTATGTTAGCAGAGGTTGTTGAGTTAATGCCCTTGTTTAACATGCACTTATATGTGAAATGGCTGCTGTCCAGGCCAGTGGCAAATCTTAGATTTATTGCTGAGTGCAGCATACTTGAATGCAGTCAAGAGTGGACTTGTATCATCACAAGATTCTGCCACTACAGCCCAGCCTGCAAGAGGGTTTTATCAGGTCAAAAAATGTGCAATGGCTTAATCTCACCTGTAATGCCACATAGTCCTTGTGCAAGCAGTTATCTGAAGAGTTCATATTGTTGGCCCCGTGTCAAGAAAGCGACTAAAACGCAATAGTCTGTGGTTCACCAGTTTTGATAGACCTTCTTGCCATAAATGCTGAAAATATGGTTGGGTGGAAAACTGTATTATTCATTTTCACATGTATATCTTTAATCTGTCTTGCACATATTGACTAAATTTTCTTTTCTTTGCAACCGATCACTCGGTTCACATTTGACATGGAGTACAGTACAGCTCAAAATAATTGGATCTTCTGGATGGAAGTTTTTCTCATCTTTTTTAATAACTACCACCAAATTGTCTGCCAAGCAGCCTTCTGCCAAATCTTGTCAGAAGAAAGGGAGTAAGATGATGTCTGGCTTCTGGAACTTGTGAATTTCAAAAAAGAAATTCAAGAGAGAAATGTGGTGAATGTTGTATATGTGCAGCAATATGAATTTTTATTTACTGTGCCCTGCAAAAGTGTTCAAACCCCTTGAAAGATATCAGCACTGCTTGGATTACAAATGACACTTATTAGTCCTGACCTCAATCCCATTGAGAATCTGCGGCGCTATTTGAAAACCGTGGCCCCCAACACGATCCAACCAACCTGAACAACCTGCTGCAGATTTGCTAAGACAAATGTGGGAGGAGGAAGGAGTAGCATCTCCCACATAGTGTGCAAATTTTGCCACGTAGGCCAGATGACTTAAAGCTGTTATTGTGGCAAAGGGGGATGTAACAAATGTTTAATCTGTGGGGTCTGAGTACTTATGCTTGCAGTGCATTTCAGTGTTTAACTCCTTTAAAATATGTGCAAACAAATCCCCCCCCCCCCAACAATTCTGTGTTGGAGCATATGAGAGCACAATAAAAATACTACTTGGAGGAATATATGTTTTTGTAATCCAAGCATTGTAACTTTAAGAGGTTGAATACTTTTACAATCCATTTTTATGTTTGGAGGGGGTGAGTGTCAAATTCAGTTTCTGGCAGACATATTTGCTTATATACACTTGTGCTTCTACAATTGTAAAGCAGGTTAAATGTTATGTAGCTGTTCTGGTGTCCTCTTTTGAGGCTGTAATTTAGGGAAAATACTGTGTCAGTCACTGTGCTACTCATTTNATGTAGCTGTTCTGGTGTCCTCTTTTGAGGCTGTAATTTAGGGAAAATAAAATGAGTAGCACAGTGACTGACACAGTAAACATTTAGCAGATGAGTGGCAGGGAAGTTGTTTATGGTGCTGTTACTCACTGACAGCTTGAGTGAGACACCACTGTCACTGTATTCTTGGTCACCTGGTTATAACAAACACTTTGGAAGCGATATGCGTTATTCTGATTTGACTTTGTATACGGTGTTGTGCTGTAAGAAACTGCTGTTCCTTCACAGCGGGGGGAATGTGGGTTATTTTGTCCTGATTTACATTCCTGTTACAGAATTGGAACACAGTTGTAATTTGGAATGCCCCCCCCCCCCCATGGTGTCTTGCCGTTGTGGGAAAATGTAGTACATTGCAGTCTGTTGGTTAGTTTATTCTTGTAGAATATTAGCAACAAGGTCAGTCATTGCTGCTGGGTTATGAGACCAAATAAACTGGTCTGGACACTTGTGACCCTTTGCCTCATTAAAGCTTTATACTGTACTTTATACTGAAAAGCTCTGATTTAAAATACGCTTTTTTTCAGAATTGACCAGTTAAAATGACATTCTTGACTTGCTTGGTAGAAATGGTCATATAGGCCAATATTGTCAATTACAGAATACAGTCGCGTTTTTTTAACCATTATTTTCCCCGACTACACGCAGAAAAGCCAGCGTGCGCTGTATTATTTTGTAACGTGTAAATGTGCTCGCATCCCTTGGAATTATTTTTGATATTCTGTTCCACAATAGCCGGTTAAAAAAAGAGAGCGAAGCATTGGAGTGCGGTTTCAAACTGCCCCTCTGCCAAGCCGCTACGTTGCGGTTTCAAGTCCCCCGCGTCCATTTTGGAGGCTGAAGAAAGAAAAGCGGCAGTAAAACAGTAATGAGCGGAGGGCAGCGGCGGACGGCGGTGGGAGTGAAGGCAGCGCCCGGGAGAGGAGAGCGTCTCGGCGCTGGAGCCTTTCCAGTTTGGCCAAAGGATAAGGAGACACAAGCGCATTAGTGAAGCACGGTTAGGTGTAGAAAACAGGCAGAACGACCACGAATGACACCCTAGTTCTTGTCGGGCGCGTTTTCTTCTGCTTGGACCAAACGCGTAGGAAACAGACGCCGCGGTTTAAAAACTAAATTTCGCGCCACTTCGCTAAAGTCGCTACTTTGCAAAGCCTTTAAGGGTATGTATACACATTTCTCCTCTTGGCAAACGCCAAAGCGCCCTTTTAAAGTCGTTTTTCCGCGTCTCGACCGAGTTGTCCGTATGCCACACGTATTTACTCTTTATTATTGCAAGTCGCGCCCATTTCTGCCAACACGTTAAAGTTAACAGATTTTTTTTTTATACCTATATTCTTTCAAGATGCACTGCTGGTAGCCGTGTCGTATATCTAGTTGAAAATGAAAAGGGTCTGTTTCTGCTTCTAATAAGCAGAGAGAAGTGAGATTATGAGTCGAGCCTGAAATGAAGGAAAACGATAAAACAACTTTGTTTGGCACGAGCTTTAAAGCCGTTATGTAGGCTATTCCGCATTCGTCTTTTTATACCGGTTAAGTATATGTCGAATCCGAACTGGATTTGGATTTTCTTTAGACTTCCTTTTAAACGCGATTTCATAGTGAATGTTTAAAAAAAAAAAAAAAAAAAAAGCCGCACAAATAGACCCGGTTGCCTGAACTCGCCGAGGCTGAAATAACCTATTGTTTCAACGCACTTTGACTGCGATGATCGGCTTTAAACGACTTTCTTCTGAGTGACACTCGTTCCGCAGTCATTTCTGCAAAGATGTTCGTCGATCTTGTCGGAATTGGCGAAACTTATTAGTGATGTTCAATTTTCCGCAGCTTTTGAGCGGCTCCTCGGATGCGCCTTCAAAATTGCCTGGATTTCTTAATCGCACTCAAATAGTACCATTTGCACTGAAGCTGTTTACAAAAACAAACTTTATATTGGTTGTGGACTAAATTGTACCGCCAGAGGTTATCTGGGAGGAAAGCAAGACTATATGTGAAATATTTAATTCGTGGTGCAGAACAGATTCTGAGGAACGGTGGACTGAGATGCTCGCAGGTACTAAGACAGGAACGTCCAACAGTGTTTAACAGTACTGTGTCACATAACATTCATTTGTCTTTTGATTCAGAATTAATGCCCCCCCCCAAAAAAACAAATCCTTTTAATATAGCGAGAAACGTACACCTGGGGAGGGCCAACCCACAGGTGTCCTACATCTCCGGCTGAACCCGGCTGACCTCTCGGGCGCAAAAGAACTTGTTTCCAGAAAGCGCGCTCAAACTTTTGACTGCGCGCTGCTTAACTGAATTTCGCCTATAGAGACTTTGCGCTTCCTGAAGAAACTGTAATCCAAGTGTAAGACCGTCATTTTCAGTCTTGTTTTATAGACCAAAAATGTCGTAATGTAAGTGAATAAGTTTCCTCGGCGTTTGGCTTTCCAAGTGTAAACACTGAACGCAGTAGTCTTGAAGATGCTTTATGGAAAAATAAACTTGCCACCACAAAAGATGACTTTTCTTGATCTGAAAACTGTTTTGTTTCTGAATGCATTGACTGAAAAGTTTTTATTTTATGTAGAAATTTTATTCAGGTTTTAATCCAGGCACATAATGTACTGTTTTCACACTGAAAATATTTTGGGGAATTTTCAAACTCTAATGTGGTGGTTTTCCTTCTGGGTATTTTGATTAAAAAAGTGTGTATGTAAATCAGATGAATTTAACTTTTTTTTTTTTTTAAAGCTTTAAATGTGACTAATTAAAGCCTTACATGAATTTTCTGGAAAAGAGGTCAAATCTGCTGCTAAATCCACTGCGATAACTGTGGTCTACAGATTCAGTGTTAAGAGCGAGTGTCACGTTTAGACCTGTATGCAAAAAAGACAAGAACGAAAAACAGCTAACAGGACTTCTGAGCAGAACAAAAGTCTGAAGCTGTTACACAAGTGGAGGCTTCACAACACAAGCAAACGTGGTCACAGGTGACAGTCGGTGGAGCAGCACAATGGGCAGTAAGTACTAATGGGAGTCTTTGTGAAGCCTGGTTACCAGGCCACCGGTTTCTGTACGAGAAATTGACTCATTTTACCGGTATGGGGAAGGTGTTCTGAACCTGGAGGTGGATCGATGGAAGTGGATACCGTAGTGCTACCGGAGACAATACTGGTGGGTGGTGTGTTTGGAGGCTCCAGGGTGATGGGAGAACGTGTACAACTTCTCGTGCTATGAACTTAGGTCTGCTAGTCCCAGAGAACAAATCCAGAAATGATGAGTCCTCTACTCGTGGTCTGGACAGTGTTGCCACTGACTTTTGGACTTCCTAAAATGACAGTATCTTATGCCTCAAAGTGCAGATTTCGCAACGGATGTTAAACATAGCGAAGGCCAGCGGCAAACTTCAAACTCGGCCCGGTTCCACGCCTTCGCTCACGTTCTGGAAGGAATAAATGAGGTACAGTAGTGTGACTTATTAGTTCTTCAAAGGAGGAACAAAGAAGTTCAGAAAGTCTTTCATGATGAATCGTGGAAGACGTTCGGGTCCAAAGGGGGCCGTCCATTAATTCAGCGGAGTTGAGACATGTATTCTCCTCTATCTTTGACTTTTGGTGGGGTATTTTAGATTAATGCTAAAAATATTCCTCATTTCCAGAGAAAACAGACAATCTTTTTTTGTAACGGGTCCATTTATACAGCATGCTGGACTGCTAGCAGTTATGCAGAAAATGGCCATGTTAAAAATACCTGCTCTATCATTAAGGTCATAATTGTTAGATATATTCAGCTCAGTTTATTCAGAGAAATATGGACTTGAGAAATGGTTATATTTAATCTGAGCAGCAAAACTGCAGCAGCAACAGTAACAATAGATATTTCTGAAGCATGTATGCAGTATATTGAATATCACTGAACTCTATATCAGTTTTGGTTTTTGTTTCTTTCCTGGATATGAGTTTGTACAAATAAAGGTAATAAAGTTGAAGGGGAATAACGTGATATCCGGACAAGCTGAAGCTATTGTTGAAAGATGAGTGTCTACATAAAGTATTCACCCCTTGAACTTTCTCAAATGCTGTTTCATTACACAAAAATTTTCATATCGGCCCACAAATGTTGGATGCGATTCAAATCTCAGGCATTGCTGACTAGTTCTGTGTTGTGTGTTACAGGTCATTGTATTGCTGAAACATGACTTTTTTACCCCAAACAGATCTGGCCGACTGACAGGTTCTAATGCATGGTTTGACTGCACTGGAAATGTCTGTTTTGCCCTTCATGGCAACAGGCTTCCTGGTTTCTTTTCTTTTAAAAAAAACAAGCTTATAGTCGATCAGCAACGTGTTTGTCAGGAGGGATGGTTTCACCTAGGGGATGAGCTTTGGTTTTGGTCAAACATACTGGTTTGCATTCTGGCCAAAGCTGCTGTTTTGTCATTCTTGTCAGACCGCGGAATCTTCTTCCGAAACTTCTCTGAATGTGACACACGGGTTATGGCATCTGCGAGGTTCTAGGTTCACGTCATTCTCGTTCTGTTTCATACAGATGTTCAAGAGAAAACAAATGTAGTTTCTCCTGCATCGTGGTGCGCAAAGCACTAAACGGACAGCATGGCAATGCAGGACAACACGGTCAAATGAGCAGATGAATCGGTAGATAAAAAAATCGATAAACGGACAGATAAACATTGAATAAAGTATCAGCACAAACAGTATTGATGGTACAGCAGGGGGTGGACAGTGGTGATGGTGGTGGTCATCACTCAGTACACTCCCTGGAATTCAGCAGCCTGTGTGTGGGGGGGGCTCCGCCTGGCCCTGGTGGTGTTGGCCTCCAAGCTGGTGAGAAATTCAGATGCAGCTTAACGTTGGCTTATCTTAGATATGGCTTCCATCTAGTCTCTCTCCCAAAAAGGCCAAATTTGGCCGGTGCCAAGAGACAGTTAATCTCTGAAAAATGACTTTCGTTTAGCTAATGAGCTCTGAAGTGTTTCATCCTCTTGGTCACTTTGCTGACAATTGCCCTGACCGTCGATCTGCACAGTTTGGTACGACATTGTAATCCAGTAGAATTTTTCTTGTGCTGTTTTTTTTCTCTCTCTCTCTCTCTCTCTCTTTCCGGTATGGTGGATTTAACTGTGCTCTGTCGGCTCTGCAAAGCTTTTTATAATTTTCACACGTTTATCCTCTTAGCAACATCGTTTTAGAGTTTCTCAGGTGGTTCCTTAGCGTTGACAGCATAACTGCGGAACTTTGTGAAGGCACTAAGTATGTGTGGGGAAAAATATCAGTCACTGCATAATTTGACAAAAATATATCAAGTTGGGGAAAAAATTCCTGTTTACCAACGGCTTTTTAGTCAGTGAATTTTTTTGGGGGGGGCTGGGGGGATTCTGAGATCTAAATGCATCAAGTTAATTCTTAAAATGAAACAATGCTAAAATCATCTTTTTAAAGGAACATTGAAATGATGCTTTTGTATTTTATAACAAACATTAACTACTGGCAAAAATGATTGGTCTGCATTTATTTTTTACTTTTGTTTGTGGATGTTTTGGCGTCAATCAGCCCCCATTGTTCCTTAAAAACTCGTAACGTTTGCTAGGTTTTATTATACTAGTAGATTATATATCAGTATAACCTTGATGTCATTGTTTTGTTTTTGGTTCCAAGGTGGGGCTTACTGTAGAAATACTTAAACAAGTCATTTTACTTTCCGCCCTGTGTGATGAAGTGATAAACTGTAAGATGTGTTGTTTAAAAAAAAAAAAAAAAAAAAAAAAAGGAATAATGACGAAGCCTGTTGTCGGTTCTTTGCCTTGATGCTGAGATTTATTCTCCCCTCCAGACTGACCAGACGTAACTGGACGAGACAAAACTGCATTGTTCCAAGAGACAGGACACAGCTTTGGGTGGACGTACTTCGGGGGCTTTTGGTTTTGAAACCAGACACACAGATACGTCTACTGCGATAGTGCTCATTATAGCCGGGGAATCGGTCTAAAGCAACATGTGGTTGTGTTTGTGTGAGGTTGTTTGTGCTAAACGTTGATCTATTGGGCTTTTTGTGAAGGTTAAACAGAGTTCTCAAGAAGGCTGTGGAGTACTTTTCTGACTTATTCTCGTACAATGAGTCACCTAACAGTTTTTATCATCAAAGATCAAGACAAGGTCCATATTATGTCTCCTAGGAATAAACAGTTACTGTTTGTGTATATTTTAGTATGTGGCTTGTGTTTTTAACTGTAGCCTTTTTAACATGAGTGGACTCTTTCTGGCTGTGGTAGCCTGGCAGTCCCCTCCAAAAATAAAATTTAAGACTCATTAAGCGTGTTCTTTCGCCTTCGTCAAAGTTCATTTCTTCTTGGGCTGGGTATGAAATGGCATTTTAGATGTACGGTGATAAGAGGCCAATATCAGGTTTTTTTTTTTTTCCTTTCTCCCAGCGTTCTGTCTGAAATCTACACAAACTGCCCAAGGAAACCTGACACCAGAGCTTGACATCACCAGAAGTATAGAAAAAAAATCTTTGGTCATGAAGCTGCTTGTCAGCTGTACATAGTTTGCTGCAAGTTGAAGAAGACGAGGAGACAGCTGGTCTTCCCCTTGGGGCAAAGAAAAGAGCTGCTGTAGTCTAAAACTGAGAGGTGGAGAAAAGTTTGTGCTGGTGTGGGACTCTTGTGGAGATGTTTTCTTCATTCAGGTCGCAGATTTTCCTCTTCAGGGGGTCGCATGGCAAACTTGTTAATGAAGCATTTTGGTTCAGCTTGATCGGTGTCCCACGGTTTTCACGATTAAAGCTGGTCGCAGGTTTCAGACAAGTCAGTTTGGCGGTTGGTGTCGATACTACTCACATGAACTTTTTCCCACATTTCAGAAGCACCACAATTGCTTTCACTTTGGGCAAATTTATGGCGAACAACAGCGACAACAATAACAGCAAGAAGGTTAATAATACTTATTTTATACAATGCCTTTAAAAGCAGTCTCAAGCCCGTATTTAAGGGTGCTTGAAGGAGACTCTGTGATGCTCCTTTGAAGTTAATTCCACAGATTGAGGATATCCCAGGAGAAAACCCTAAACCTGCAGGGTGTAGGTGGTCTTAGGGGCCATGTAAGAGACTAGGTTAGACTGTGATGTTGGGAATAGACTGACAGTCAGAAGTTCAGAGGTGGCAAGCTACATAGAGCTGTGTGGATGGGCATGTGGATTTTGAGGTCTACTTGAAACCTTCTATCTTCTAACGCAAGTGTGATGTAGTCACTAGCGTGGGACCTGCTCAGGATTGTAGCTGCTGAATTCTGAACCCGTTGCCGCTTGGTTCAAGCAGATTTCGAGGCTCCAATGAGGAAAACATTACAATTGGCAGCTCCACAGAAGCCAAATGTGTTAACAAGCTTCTTGGTGTCGGAAAATAACAAGGGATACGGCACTGTTTTCCACGTGAAAACGTGAGCTTTGAACAGTGCTCCACTTGAAGGGATCAAAAGCGTGGCCGGTATCAAATGGTCTTCAGAGGTTTGTCTTCAACTTAGAATGAAATTGAAGTTCCATGGATATAAACCTTTTGGATCCAGTGCTAACTGTGTGTAAGCGATGTGGGATTTTTCTGCTTTTGTTGGTGTGAACGATGCACTTTACATTTTACACCTCATGCCCATCACTCTTCTCCTAAACTGGATCTCATTTGATTTAAACTTGAATAACAATATCTAATATTAGGAAATTAGAAGCATTAACCGTCATATGCAGTGTTATCTACGAGTTTTCTTATGAAAAATGAGAATGTAAGATTGCAAGTATCATATTTTATTATATATTTGTATTACATGAAGTGTGTTTTTTAAAAACAGTTATTTTTTTGCCAGGTTAATACCAGGACACGAGATACATAAAGGAAAAAAGTACACGTGTAATGGTGTCAAAGTTCTTAAATCTTAATCTTACCCACAACTTGTTGAAATGGTCACATTTCTGCTTGTCATTTCTCAGGTAAGATTTCATAAATTAACACGTTGTTATAAGGAATTTATTGCACTTCAGTATATTTCAAAATGAACATGCATACCAAAAGATAAAGGAGTTTCTGAAGCATTCAGATATTGTTCAAGGAAACATAAAACGGGCGGCTGTGCTTTTTTGTTCTCATATCAGCATATGAAGAAGTCATCGTGATACCAGCGTCATCATATAAAGAAATCAGTCGAAGGAATTAATACGTGTTCATTCGAGCCTGAAATGTTGAAAACGCATGTAACTTCACGTACCTTTATTTTACCTGGGGTGATTTGTACTGTCGCGAGAACGTAACTTACCAAAGCGGAAGAATCGATGAAAACGGAAGCATACGAGAGTTGTTTAAGGGTTAATGGTGTGTTGTCTTGCTTATGGTCTTTCAGGCACCACGCTGTTGTATTTGGGTATGAACTGCCTGGGAGAGAGATTTGCAAACGACAAAGGGCACGAGCTCAAGAATAAGGCGACAGTCAAGCATGTTCTTTTTGGAGAAAGTTACACTGCAGACATTGGCGATATTTTTACCCTGCGACGTGTCTGCTGGCCTTGAGCCGGCAGCGAAAACCCGGAGAGCAACGATGTTCTCGCCACCCTTGCCTGACTATTTTCCTGCGCGTTATTATAAAAGCTTTTTTCTGCTATCCCAAATCATTTGTTTATGAACAAATTTACTGAAATACACTTCACTTGTGCCGCCACCCAGCACAGACGTTTCGCCACCGCCTCGATAACTGATATTTTCTGAAAAATGGGAGCGTGTTCACATTTCCCATGTTATTACGCAGCAGGATACTTTAACATTTACAACAAACTGATATTAGGCTGTTTTACAGCCATCTGCACCTCTTTTTTTTTTTTTTTTTTTTTTTTTTTTCGTTTTTCTTTTTTCT